>PVLC010003062.1:0-48028 GCA_004027655.1 Graphiurus murinus
AAACAGGGTCTTGCTAAGTTACTGAGTGTCTTGCTAAGTTGCTGAGACTGACTGCAAACCTGCAATCCTCCTGTCTTCGCCTCCCTAGTACTGGGATTACATGTGTGCACTACTACACCAGGCTGCAAATATTATTTTTAATAGCAATAAAAGAAAGTTGGAGCCGCCTTGTAAAACAAAAGAAACGTGGGAGCCTCTTTGTGAAACAGCTGGCTTCATTCCCACCCTCTACCAGTTCACTTCTTTCCATCCCACCCACCAGCTGACCTGCACACGCAGCATCTTTAAGGGTTACAGAATCCTCTCTGCTCACAAGTTCACTAGTCCCTGCTCAAGCCCCATGAGGCACAAGCAGTCCCTCCCAGTTTACTGATAGGGAAACCAAGGTTCCACGGAGGGAAGAGACTTGCCTGAGGCCACAGAGACGGCAAGAGGTGGTGAGGGTCTCACAGCCAACTGTCACTGCCCCTCGGCAAACCCATGCCGGCTGGCTAGAGCCTGCACCCCTCAGCTCCCTCCTCACTCTCCCCTCCCAGTACCCCCCTTTACACTCCAGTCTTTCCAACTGTGTCACCATTCCCCAAGCACACAGTGACCTTTCTCAACCCCTTGTCTTTGCATGTGCCCTCCGTCGGGCCAGTTGGTAGACTCCTGTCCATCTTTTGCTAATTTCTCTGTGGTCCCTGTGACAGGTGCATGGCATGCCCATTTGCATTTCTGTTGACATCACTGCTGTGATCATGTCATAGAGTGGTTCAGAGCCAGGGCTCTTGAGCTCAACTTCTTCAGTGGAAAGTCTGGCTCAACCACTTACTAGCCTAGTGATCCTGGGCAAATTACTTAACATCTCTGGGTTTTTTTTTTTTTTTTTTTTTTTATTGCTGTACTGGGGATTGAACCCAGGGGCATTCTAGCTCCAAGCTATGCCCCCAGCCCTATTTTTAAATTTTTATTCTTTATTTTGAAACAGAGTCTCACTAAGTTGCAGAGGGCCTCACTAAACTGCTGAGGCTGACCGTGAACCTGCGATCCTCCTGTCTCAGCCTCCCAAGTACTGGGATTACAAGTGTGTGCCACCACACCTGGCTAACATCTCTTTTTATAGCATCTCTTACTAGATATATTCTTAGTTCTGTCACGAGGGGACCTCCTGGGATTATTGTAAGGAGTAAATGACATAGAACAATAGAGTAAATGATATAGAACAATAAGCAGGGAGCCAGAGACAGAATAAGCATTCAGTGTATGCCAGCTATCATTCTCCTTCTCTTTCTCCTGCTCCTCCTCTTCCTCCTTCTCCTCCTTCTCCTCCTCCTCCTTCTTGTACTAGGGATGGAACCCAGGGGCATTCTACTTCTAAGCCACACCCCCAACCCTATTTTATTTTTAATTTTGAAGCAGGGTTTCTTTAAGTTACTGAAGGCCTCACTAAATTGCTGAGGTTGGCCTTGAACTTGCAATCCTCCTGTCTCAACTTCACAAGTAATGGGGTTACAGGAGTGTGCCACTACACCCAGATTCTTTTTTTTATTTTGAAACAGGGTCTCGCTATTTACTGAGGCTGCCTTTGAACCTACGATCCTCCTATCTCAGCCTCCCAAGTACTGGGATTCCAGGCATGCACCACGATGCCCATTATTTTCTTTTATTTACACTCAGTAATGTCTGCCCTTTCCAGCCCTTGTGCTGGGCATGGCAAGCTGACTTGGATGCAGTCTCTGGCCTCAGAATGCAGGAAAGAAAAGAGCATGTAAACAGCCCCTGACAAAGCACTCATTCTTATCACGTCACTGTTTTGTCTAAATCATGCTGTGCCCGGGTTTATGGGCTCCAAGGAGCAAACACGGCCTCACGCCCTCACCCTGCTGAGTGTCTCATCCCTGGGGAACAGCTTTGTCAGCTTCCCTTTCTCTCCGTATAAGCCCCAGAGAGGAGCTGTCCCGGGCTCGAGCTCGAGGAAGAGCCAGCTGTAGTAAGATTTATCTTTCTGGGCTGCTCCCCGTTGAGATTTACGGGTTGTGCCTGTCACGGTGACCCTGCAGGCTCAATTACAGATCTGCTTCCAGAGGAGACAGGGCAGAAACCTGCCTGGATTTGCCAAGTGGTCCCAAGGGAGAGCCATAGGCCCTGTCAAGCCTGGGACCTCAGACAGCTGGGGCCCCTTCAGCTGCCTTGCTTGTCACCTGCAAGGAAACTGAGGCCAGACCCAGGAAGATGCAGCTGAAGCTCCTTCCAGAGAAAATGAGCCCAGTGTGAAGTCCAGTGTGGGCCCTGAGCACCATCTTGGGAGCTTTTTCACTATCCGTGAGTGTACGGCTTTGTTACTCCCCAGACAGCTCTTTTTCATGTGTGTGTGTGTGTGTGTGTGTGTGTGTGTGTGTGTGTGTGTGTTACTGGGGATGGAACCCACCCATGGGCATTCTACCTCTGAACTACACCCCCAGCCCTATTTTATTTTTGATTTTGAAACAGGGTCTCACTAAGTTGCTGAGGGCCTGGCTAAATTGCTGAGCTGGCCTTGAACCTACAAGCCTCCTGTCTCAGCCTCCCAAGTACTGGGATTACAGTCATGCACCACTACGCCCAGCTCTCTTGTCATATGGTGAAAATGTTTGTCAGTTTGTCATTGAACATGCTTTGAAACTTAAACTGAAAGAAAACATTGCACTTCCAGGGACAGAGATCACGCATACCAGCAGCCTGACGTGGGATCACAGGCCCCACTGATGGTGGCAACATGGAGTTCCATCTTTTGCCCAAAAGACATTGACCCTGAGCCCCCTTCCACATAGCAGGAATATATTCTGCTCAAGCTGTCCCCCAGTTATTCCCGGGAATCCCCAAGAGTAGCCACAATCAGCCATTCAGCTACAGTCACCACAGGGTGGCTCCCTGTGCCTCTTGATCCGGCTCCTTCCTCATCCAGAGCCTCCATCAGTGAGGCCCTTGGCAGGAGTCCTGCCACAGCCACTGCTGATGGTGCCTGTGCTGGGGACAGAGTCAGGGACAAAGGTATCTTTTGTCTACTCAGCGGCCGAGGCGGCTGAGGTTGGGTCTCCAGGGAGGGAACCCAGGTCTCTTGGCTCCCAGTCCTACCAAGGGCTGAGAGTTTGACCGACCTGGGTCCCCTTGAGAGCTGAAAGTTCATCACCTGAGAGTCCTTGGTCAGGCCAGCTTCCCTCTCTGAACCTGAGCAACCTTGACAGTGACATAGAGGTGACAACTCCTCCTGGGAAGGGTGATCTAATGAGGCCATGTGTGTGCGATGCCTGGCACATTGTAAGTGCTCCATGAACAATAGCTACCACCACCATCATTGTTATTATTGTTTTTATTAGATGATGATGATGAAGAGGAGGAGGAGGAGGATGTTGAAGGCAGGTTCCCCAGGATCAGAAACAAGGATGTAAGACAGGTGGTTTATTTGAGAGGCAACCAGAGGATTCTTTATAGAGGTGTTGGGAGGTGAGGTAGGGAGGGGAAGAAGCCCACACAGGGTGTGTCATTAAGCAGGTTTCTGCTGTCACCAGCCAGGCTCACTCCCATGAGGCATTCAGGGTAAGAGCATAGACTCTAAGTTGTCCCCACCAAGGGGTGGAGGAGCTGAGTATGGAACTTACTGCAGAGGGATGGACACTGGTTTCTTGGCCACTTTCCTGCATGCATGCCAGCCAGGCCTAAGGGACACTGAGGCCAGAGAAAGTCCTCAGGTAGAGAGGCATGAGGTCGGCCTGCACAGAAATGGCACACCCTGAGGGACACAGGCAGGAGCTCCTGGCCTCTGCTACAAGCACCATGTAGTGTCACTTCACTTGCAAGACACTGGAAGCATCTCTACCAGGCAGGAGGAGGGCGGCGGCTGCTTGGGATCTCCAGGTGTCACCTTCAAGTTGATCCTGTGACCTTGGTCTATATTCTCTGGTCCTATTTCCCCTCCTGCCAAGCAGGGAGTTCAGCCAGCTCTCAGAGAGTACTCATCTACCTGACTTTTCACCTGAGCCCCCGGTGGGAGGAGCAGCAGAGCCGATGTGATTCTCCCTGGCAGTGCTGAGGACATTCCCATGCAGAAGGGAAGCTACTAAGCCAGCGGTCCTCACTTGCATCCAGCATCACCCAGGCATTTGTTAGAATGCAAATTCTTGGGCCCCACCCTACATCAGAAACTATAAGGGTGGGGCTGAGCAATCTGTCCCTACACAGCCCTCTGGGGGCTCTGGTCCTGTGCATGCTCAGGTTGGAGGCCCGGATCCAACTGTGAGTCAGGGCCAAGCTGGACCTAGATCATCCTGCTGTCTCTGAGCCATCTGCATGCAGGACCAAGGCTAGCTTTCATGCTTCTGGTTTCTCTCAGCTTCTTTTCAATACTTCCCCCCTCCCATCTGATGTGCCTGGGGCTTAGGAAAAATCTCAGCTTGAGGGAAAGGGAAGAAAACTATCTTGGAGTCCTGGAAACTCTGGCAGAGCAGCTGGAAGCTTCTAGTTTTACCTTCTCCACCTTCCTACTTCCCAAGGCCACTTAAAAGCAGGGGCATTCACCAGCACTTCCCAAGGTAGGAGCCCTCCCCTCTGTAGAGCTGAAGGGCCAGGGTCACCAGAAGTAAGGACTGGTCCCTGGGAGGATCGTGGAGAGGGTACAGTGAAGAGTGCTTTAGTCCTAGAAGGGAGTCCAAGAAGGGCTCCTTAAATGCCTGGGAGGAAAAAGAGCTTAAGCAAGACCTCTCGACCAGACCAAGCTCCTGACCAGGGCCATTTGCACAGAGAGGGCCTCCAGCTTGAGTTCCACCTCATACCCCTCTCCTGCAAGGGCTTTGGGGATTGCCTGCCTTTGCAACATTCTGCAGCTCTGACTCAAGGCTCCCTGTGTACTGTGCTTCCCAGCCCCAACCTCACTGAGGGTCCTCACCGCTCCCTCCAGCCCCGGTCAGCTCACCCACTCCCAGTCAGTTCCAGGCTTCTCCCTCGCCTTGGCCTTCCAAATTCGCCATCACCTTCTGTACTCCTAACAAATGGCCTTGCCTCCTGTGCCATAAAAATAATAAAAGCATCATACAGAGTCAGGTGGTACACACCTGTAACCCCAGTACTTGGGAGGCTGAGACAGAGGATCATAGGTCTGAGGCCAGTGCATGGTAACTTAGCGAGACCTTGCTTCAAAATGATAAAAAGAGCAGGGGTATGGTTCAAAGGTAGAACAACCTTGGGTTCAATCCCCAGTACCACAAAAAATATAAATAAGTAAGGAAAGAAAGAAAGGAGAGACAGAGAAAGGAAGGAAGGAAGGAAGGAAGGAAGGAAGGAAGGAAGGAAGGAAGGAAAGAAGCAAGGAAGGAAGGGACAAGAAGAACAATTGGGCCACCAACCAAGTGACTCACAGCTGTAAACTCCAGGACATTTTTCGCTCCTCCCCGAAGCCCCATCTTCTGCTCTGCCCTCTAAGTGGGTGCACTGGCTCTGCCCTTCCCATGCCAATGCCCTGTATGCTTGCCACTGATGCAGCCCCTAGACCATCTTCCTCGTCCAGTCTTGATCCCTCCCAGCCATGGCAGGGACACAGCTGGAAGCATCAAAAGTGGGTCTGAACAGACCGATATTGGTCCATGGGTGAATGGGTGAACAATTTGTGGTCTAGCCATAAGATGGACTACTGACCGTTGTGTGTGTGTGTGTGTGTGTGTGTGTGTGTGTGTGTGTGTGTGTGTTATTGGGAATTGAACCCAGGGGCATTCTACCTCTGAGCTATACCCCCAACCCTTTTTTATTTGGAAACAGCTTCTCACTAAGTTGTGGAGGGCCTTGCTAAGTTGCTGAGGCTGGCCTTGAACCTGTGATCCTCCTGTCTCAGCCTCCCAAGTAGTGGAATTACAGGTGTGCACCACCACACCCAGTTACAATGGTCTGAACTTAGAATGGTTTGACTTAGGATTATTCAATCTATGATGGTACAAAAATGATATGCTTTCAGTAAAAACTGTACTTTAACTTTTGAATGTTGATCTTTTCATAGACTAATGACATGCAGTACTGCACTCTCTCATGGTGCTGGGCAGCAGCAGCAAGGTCAGCTTCCAGCAGCCACGTGATCAGGAGAATAAACCGCTGTGATGCTACAGTGTGCTGTCTGGTATGATATGAAGCTCAGTAGGTTAGCTGTATTAAATCCATGTTTTACTTACAATATTTTCAGTTTACCATAGGTCTATAAGGATGTAACCCCATCATAAGTTGAGAAGCATCTGTATTATTCTTCCATAAAAAAGAGATAAGTAATTTTTTCAGTGCTGAGGATGCACATGCCAGGGACCTCAAGCATTCTATTTATTTATTTATTTATTTATTTATTTATTTATTTATTTATTTGCAGTACTAGGGATGGAACCCAGGGGCATTCTACCTCCAAGCTATACCCCCAGCCCTATTTTTTATTCTTTATTTTGAAACAGGGTCTCACTAAGTTGCGGAATGCCTCACTAGGTAGCTGAGGCTGGCCGAGAACCCGCATCCTCCGGTCTCAGCCTCCCAAATGCTGGGATTACAAGAGTGTGCCACCACGCCCAGCCTGCCTCACGCATTCTAGACAAGCGCTTTACCACTCAGCCACAGCCTGGCCCAGGAAAGGAGTAGTGACGCTTGCTTCAATGCAGATGAACCTTGAAAACATTAAGTGAAAGAAACCAAACACCAAAGGTCACATATCGTACGATCCCATTTATATGAAATGTCCAGAATAGATAAATCCACATGAACAGAATGCAGATCTGTGGTTCCCAGGGGCGGGGCAGCAGCGTGTGGAGAAACTGCTGAATGAGTAAGAGGTTTTACTTTGGCGTGATGAAAATGTTTTGTAACCAGATAGAGACGTTGCTTGCACAATGTCGTGAATGTATTAAATGCCACTGAATTGATCACTTTAGAGTGGTTAGTTTTATGTGAAATGAATTTATGCAAATTTTATGTGAAACAATTTTTTAAAAAGTAAATCTGACCTTGTCAGTTCCTATGATGGTCCGTTATTCTTGGGTTTGAGTCCTGGCTCCACAGTTGGGCACCCCAAGCCTTCTGTGGCCTGGCTCCCCTCCTGCCTCTCAGGCCTTGCTTCCTTCTGCTCCCCACACAATCTCAGCTCCCTCTAGTTCACCACACCCACCAACCATCTTCTCTAATACTTCTGGGCCTTTGCGCACACGATTCTCTCCGCCCAGGACACGTTCCCCACTTCTTCAGGTTCATGCTTCATCCTTTAAAACTATGATTGGCCAGGCACAGGGGCACACACCTGTAATCCTAGTACTTGGGAGGCTGAGACAGGAGAATCAGAGGTTCCAGGCCAGCCTCAGTAATTTATCAAAGCCCTCAGCAACTTAGTGAGACCATGTTTCAAAATAAAAAATAGATTAGGGTTAGGGCTAGGGGTGTGGCTCAGAGATAGAATACCCCTGGATTCAATCCCCAGCATCTCTCTCTCTCTCTCTCTCTCTCTCTCTCTCTCTCTCAAAACTAGCTTGTGATTATTTTCCCTGGAAAGCTTTTGTTGCCCTCCCACCCCGGTGCTAGTGTCCCTGTGTCTTGGCCACTTGTGTGTGAGCTGTGAGCCTGAGTGGGCAGAGTAGAAGGGGGAGTGTTAGTGCAGAGGGGTGGAGGTTAGCATGAGGCCTGGGTGGGAAGACAGAACATGGGAGGCAGAGGCCAGGGCATGTGGAGGGAGCAATCCTACGCCTGCTGTTGAGCTTCTTGAGGTGGTGGCACTGGAGAGGCCAATGTCTCTACAGATGGATGAAGGGCATTGGAGGAGTGTGAGTACACCCACCTGGGCTGCAGGAGGGCCAGAGGACAGCCGAGTGGGCTCAGAGCAGGCAAGAAGCTCTCAAAGCCACAGAGCTTTTCACTCACTAAATCACACGCAGCCCAGGCTGCAGAGCAGAGGCAGGGGACTGCTCTGGTGGAGTCCAGGCGAGGGCCTGAAAGCCCTGTGTGCCCCTGCCAGCACACAACAACATGTACCATCACTATCACACACACACACACACACACAATAACCACCATACACACCACCACACACATCACAATACTACACACACCATCACAACCATCATAATCACCATTACAACTATCACACACACCATCACTACCACCACACACACATTACAACTATCACACACAAACTAGAACCACCCACAAAACAAACCACACACAAACTGTGCCACACCTGCACTATCCGCAGCACACGCATTGCTGTCATGCTCCACAGAACGCAGAAAACAACCAGCTGATGTGAACACGGCCAGCCGAGGAGCTCTGAGTCCACCTGAGAGCAAGGGGGAGCCCCGAGGGGCCTGGGCAGGAAGGTCCCCTGGCTGTGCTGTGGGGGTGGACGGGGGCCAGAGCTGGCCGTGGCTAGTCTCCCAGACCAAGCCTCTAAGGGACACAGGTGCCTGCCTCTGGCACAGCAGAGTTTCTCAAGACGTAGGGCTGGAAGCAAGCCGAGCCCTCCAAGGAGCCTGGAGAGAGCCCCATCAGCTAGTCCTCGGAGCCTCACTCTTAAGCTGGGACCAGACTCTGTGATCTAGATGAATTTGAGGCGATGCTGGAGACACTGAGGCCAGGGGAGGCCGGTGGCAGCAGTGGGAAGGGGAGAGAAGAGAGCAGATTGGAGAGATGTGGTGGGTGGACTGACAGGACAGCCTCCCTGGTGCCTCCTCCTCCTGAGTGTGGACCCACAAGGTGGCGCTGTGTCCAATGCCAGCCCAGGCCTCTGCCAGGTGGGCAGAGGGGCCTGGCCAGTACTGCCCCATCTCCTGTGCCCTCCTAGCTCCAGGGCTCCAGGGCTCAGGAACGCACCCACAGCACACGAGTGTGCAGGCCTTCTCTCTCCAGGCACGTACCTCCAACTCACTCTCCTGCCACCTGACCCCAAATACCCCCAGCACTCAGGCCTGCAGGAGCATGCTGAGCAGAGCTGGAGGGCCTGGGGAAGCCTGACCCCAGTCCTATCTAGAGAGAGGTCTCCATGTACACACACCGCCTTCCGTCCCAGCCTTCCTGTCACCCCCTGCCATGCTCCCTCGCAGCACCATTGAGGGAACTAAAGGAGATTCTGGGGGAGATGGGTTCCTAGTGGGAGTAACATTGGACCCACGTACATATGCTAACACACCCTAACACACGTGCACACACAGCAACACGCAGCTCCTCACACCTCTGCCCCAGCCCCACAGCAGAGAAACTCAAGTCCAGCCTTGCTTGTGAACACATAGACACAGGGCGCACACCCGCCCTGCTGTGCAGAACTGCAGGTCTGTCCTGGACACCCAGCACCCACCACGCACCAGGCCTCCTTTGCAGTGTCCTGTTCTGCTATAAAATGGAGTCAGGAGGAGGACCAGGGTCCTCTGACCTCCAGACAGCCACCCAGCCAGCCCCAAGTTCAGCTGCAAGGGGAATGTATTCTTGCACCCCTCCTCTGCTTCCAGCTCCCTCTCTCCTGGCTGTGTGACCTCAGGCAAGGCCTTGGCCTCTCAGGTCCCTCCCCTGCTGCCCGAGGCTAGGTTGTCCTCTACCACTTAAAGGGGACCTAAGAGATCTTGGTGAGAAACGTGGGCAGTGAGTGACATGCTGGGCTGGAGGGTGAGTGCACCTAAATCAGGTCCCCCTTTCCATCTCTGAATCCTGGGTGATCGTGGGTGCCCTAAGGAATCTCTGAGTGAATCCTGTTTGTAAGAAGACCACACAGGTCCTGGTGTACCAGAGGCAGGTGAGAAATCTTTGCTTCCTCTGTGATGCAGGGAATTGCTACTTTGTGGCTGGGGGTTGCACTGAGTACAGAAACTGTAAAAACAAACAAATAAACCCACCCACCGGCCCCACCCTTGGCCTTCACTCTGTGGCTCAGGGGAGGCGTACAAGTCCAAGAGCGTGGAGCCGTGCCTGGGCATCCATGATGTGTGCACCTGTGCACGTCTGTGTTTCATGTGTGTGTGTGAGTGTGCGTGCCTGTGCAGGAGGGCCTCTCTCCATGTGGCTGAGAATATGTGCAAAATCACTCAAAGGAGCCCGGTGCAGCAGTGCAACACCTGTAAACCCAGAGACTTGAGAGGTTGAGGCAGGAGGATCCCAGGTTCCAGGCCAGCCTGATCAACTTAGTGAAACCCTGTCTCAAAATAACATGAAAAGAGCTGAGGGTATAGCTCAGTGGTAAAGCACCCCACTGGAAAAAAAAAAATCCTACAAGGGAATCTGGTGGTTTGGTTTGAATTCCTACGACATTGGACTCTGATCTTATCCTAGTCACTTCACCTCTCTGTGACTTAGTTTCCTCACTTATAAAATGAAGATTATGATAATAATAACTAAAGCGCACAGGTATCACAGGGATGAAAGAGATGGTACAAATAAAAGCCGTCAGCTAAGTGCCTGGTGGCACGTGGTTAGTGTTCAAAAACCTGCTAGCTGCTGTTTTATATATCTTGCTGGCACCACTTTCTCATTCACTCATTCATTCGTTTTCATCCATTCGTCTACTCCACTGCCGTGCCAGGCCATCCCCGTGCTGGAGGCTGAGGACACAGAAATGAATTGGAGAGGGTCCTTGACCTCCAGGAGCTTCCAGAATGGCAGGAACACAGATCTGAACACTGATGGGAGGCAGAGCAGAAGTTTGCAGAGGCAGCTGGAAGGTAGAGGAAGAGAGTAACTGGAAAAGGAGAGGCAGTGCCCCAGGGGCTCCCATCTCTGTGAGCTCTGGCCCCAGCAGAGCCCCCTTACTCCAGAACTGCCCTCCCACCTTCACATCTCCAGGTCTCCACTGTCTCCTCTGCCCAGCATGCCTTCCCCGAAGACTCGGCCTTAGGAGAACCTTCCCACTCAGACCAAATGGCTCTTGGTTTTGGCCATCACCCCGACCACAGGGGAGCCCCACACACAGCCTCCTGAGGCCACTGCTTCTAACCCTAGATCCACCATCAACTCGCTAGGTAACCTGGAGCATGTGACTCAGTGCCCCCTTTGTAAAATAGCCACCCCCTCCCTCTCAGGACACATGAGAGAATCGAAGGGCAGAATGTTGGGGAAAGCACTTTGCAAACTGTAAATTGCTGGCCACCTGCACAGAGGAGTTCTTTTTCAGCCTCCTTCCCTCTCCTGGTTATGAGCCAAAAGGTGTGTACACCCCACAGGCTTGGACTACGTTTACCTGAAGCTCAGGTGTGGGGTGGTTTCTCTTTGGGGTTTGTTTGATTTCAAAGAGGGGAAACTCCCTTGCCTTGGTGATATGGGAGAAACCAGTCAATAGTGTTGCCAGAGATTCCAAAGGAAGGGGTTCCTGATAACCTCCCACAGCGATCGGGCAGAAACTCACCCCCCAGGAAGGCAAGGGCAGTGAGATTGCTCTCAGGAACAGGTGAACCCTGGAGTCAGATGACTCGGCTCCTCTGGACAACCTTAGGCCACTCACCTTCTCTCTGGGGTTCAGCTTAAAGCCATTGTGCAGGATTTTTTATTTGGGGGGCCCTTTATGCCTCAGTGGGGCACCGAGTGGGATCAAGGGCTGGCATGGCCACCCTAGGCCACCAGGCCGTTGTACTGCTGTATGGGAAGTCTCTCTGGCCTCACTAGCCTATCTGGCCTCCTTGCCTCTGCTCTCCTGGTGCTCTGCACACAGCCTCCCCTGAACTTGGGGTTTCCAAGAGACTCCCAGATCTCCACTCTCCAGCATACCCTGCCGGAAATGTCCTTCCTTCCTTCACCTCTTTCTTTCACCTGTCCAGTGTCATCTTTCAGCCCCCTGCCTGGGCCTCCCCTCTTCCCAGGGGCCTTCCCTGCCCCCAGGGGCACTAGGCTCCTCTTCTGTCCACAGGGCTCATTTGCTTTGTGTCACTGCTGGTTTATGTATAGGTCTCCCCAAACCACTCATATTTGCCCCTGTCTACTCAGCACCTGCTGGGCTCAGGGCCTGCCGCTCCAAGACATGAATACATTCCCCTGGAGTGCCCTGTTGGTAATGGTGGGGCATCTGGGAGTGTCCACAGGGTTTCTTGGACTGGACTCAAGCCCCAAATCCATCACTCACTCCACCACCAGACCAGTTGGGTGGTCTTCAGCAAGTCCTTCAGGCCCAGCCTTGTTGAGCCTCAGCTTTCTTACCTGCAGAGTGAGGAGGCTGCAAGGATTCACCTGGGTGTACCGCATGTGTGGCTAGCGAGCAGGAGCCACCAAGACTGCATCTCCATTCCTGCCTCAGTTCCGAGGGAGATGGCGTCCAGGGCTCTGTGCAATGTTCCTGGGACCTGGAGCCAGGGATGCTCTGCAGCCAAGAGGTCCAGGCCCAGGGAAGGCCAGGGTGCAGAGAAAACCAGAGCAGCCTTTTCAAAAGTACCAGGGCTCCCGGAGCCTGCAGAGGGCAGTGAGCCCCATTGATTTTCCAGGATGGAGGCTGCCCGAGCACCATTGGCTTTGGGAACATCAGGCAACCCTGGAGGCCTGGGGCTGTGTCGGGCAGCAGGGCCTGGCTTGGACACTGGTGCCCATTTGGGCACAACAGGCAGGCCAGGGCGGCCTGGGTTCCTGAAGCCTTGACTGGGAGTGGCATGGGGCTCTGACAAGGTACCTGGGAGGGGGTGGCGTTTGTCAAGTCTTCTCTGGGACCTTAGGATTCCAGAACCCATTTTATAGCTCCCCAGTGGGTCTGTGTGCTTCCAGTTCATACTTGGGAAGCTCACGGCTGCATGGAGACCTGTATCACTAAGCATTAGAGTTGGGGTGCCTGGCTGCACCCTATCCCAGAGATGTGACTGTGGGTGAGTACCCAGCCTCTCCATGCCTCAGTCTCTCTGTAGTGAGACCTAAATAGCTAATACCCTTGAGGTGTCAGAGAATAATTCCTGGCTCTCAGTAATAACCTTCACCTACTGGGAGCTATTACCCGTGACCTCATCAAGTTACTCAACTTTGGCCTGGCATTGTGGTGCACACTTGTAATCCCAGTACTTGGGAGGCTGAGACAGGAAGATCACAGGTTTGAGGACAGCCTCAGCAATATAGGGAGACTCTCTACAACCTAGTGAGACCCTTTTTAGAAAAAAAAATAAAAATAAAAAGGGCTGGGGGGCGGGTGTAGCTCAGAGGTAGAATGCCCCTGGGTTCAATCCCTAGCGCCCTCTACACACATACACATGTTACTCAACTTCTTGGTGCCTCAGTTTCCTCATCTGTGAAATGGGACTCAATGGTATTCCCCTCAGAACCTTATTATAAAGATTAAATGAACTAATTTCTGGAGAGTGCGTAGATCCTTAGAACAACACCAACACCAAGTCTGGGTGTTAATATCTGTGGGCATTGTTTCAGCTACAAAAGGCATCTGTTTTCCTCACTGACCCCTGACGTGCTCTACTGTGGCAGCTGAGGTCTGGGCCCTGCTGACCTATCCACTGGCCAGGTTTGAATCCCACCTCTGCCATTTCTTAGAAAGAATACTAACAGTTACTGTTTAGAAAATTAAATGAGAACCGGGGGTGGTAGCCCACACCTGTAATCTCAATACTTGGGAGGCTGAGATAGGAGAATTGTAGGTTGGAGGCCAGACTCAGCCACTTAGAGAGACCTTAGCAATTTAACAAGACCCTGTTTCCAAATAAAAAATGAAATAGGACTGGGGGCAGTGGCTTGGAGGTAGAATGCTTCTGAGTTCAATCCTTGGTACCAATAAAATAAAATGAAGAAAACTCCAGGCCTGCCTTTCCAGCTCCTTCTCAGTTCTCCTCCAAGCCTCCAGCCCCGCCCTCTGCCTGGCTCCCAGGCATGATGTGCTCTTTCATGCCTCTTTGCACCGCACACACTGTTCCCCAGCCTGGGCTGCCACCCCCACCTCTGCCTGATGAGTCTCCTGGCAGTCTGAGTCTTCCCTCTGCTCCTCTGGTGCTTACACGAGTTCTCATTCATTTTAACCCTGTCTTGGCCTCTAAAGCATTTGGGAGCAAAGCATTCTGTATTTCTGTATGCACCTGCACGTGCCCCTTGGCATCCACCTGTCACTCTTCTCCATCTGGTCTGTGTCCTGGGGAGGCCAGCCCTCACTGCACCCACCGGTCAGCAGGTGGGAGAGAAGGAGGTCAGGCTCCCGTCCCCGAAGGATCCTGGCACACCTTTGCCCACTCTTCAGTCCTAAGGAGGCCCCTAAGGACTCAAACTGTTTCTAGCCCCAGGACTGCACTCTCTTGGGGGCCTCCTTGCCCACTCCTTTGTGAGAAGTCCCCTCATTAAGGGTTTTCCAAATCCCTGATCACGTGGGACAGTTTCCTGGTTTCTGCCCTGCTGACTGGCACCCAGCTTCTTGGAGCTTGTGTGCCTCGAAGTTGGTTTCCTGCATGTCTCTCTCCTCACCGAGGCAGTGAGCTCCTGGAGGGTGGAGATCATGTCCGAGCCAGTCTGCTTCTCAGTGCAGAAGGAGGACACAGGGAGGACACTTGAGAAACGTCCTTGACTTGAGTTGCACCAAAATACAATAATCCCATGCGCGTGGAATTGAATGAATTGAACCCATCCACTCATTTGTTCTCTTGCTCATTCAACCACAGATGCTCTGCATGGGCCACATGGGCCAGCCTTGGCAGGGTGAACAAGACAGGAATGAATGCCTCCATGGGTCTGGCGTCGCAGTGGGGGGACTCAGGGATAAAAAGCAAAAGTAAACAACAAGCATCTGTATCATTTCAGAGGGTGCTGTGGAAAGAATACAGCAAGGCACGGGTACATGGTGACTGGGTGAGGATGCTGTTGTACATAAGTGGCCGGGGCCACTGGAGCAGAAAAGGGTGCTCGGGGAGCATCTGGGGATGCTGCGGTGGGAGGACTGCAGGTAGAAGGACCTCGGTCTATGGACAGCAGGGAAGCAGGGAGGCTGGGGCAGATTCACTGAGGACTGGCTTAAGGAGATGGCCGGAGATTTGCTTTCTTGTAAGGCCCCTTCCAACTCTGAGATTCAAGGACTCCCCAGGGAAGAAGCCCATGCCTAAGCCATCCTTTACTCCTGTTTTCTTTCTCCTCTTTCTTTTCTTCTTTTTGGTACTAGGGATCAAACCCAAGGGCATTCTATTTCTAAGCTATACCTGCAGCCCTTTTTATTATTATTATTATTTTTTATTTTGAAACAGAGTCTTACTAAGTTGCTGAGGCTGGCCTCAAACCTACGATTCTTCTATCTCAGACTCTGAAGTACTGGGATTACAGGCGTGCACCACCACACCTAGCCTATTCATGCATCCATCCATCTTTCTTTCTTTTTTTTTTTTTTTTTGTGGTACTGGGGATTGAACTCAGGGGCATTCTACCTTCGAGCTATACCCCCAGTCCTATTTTTTATTCTTTATTTTGAAACCGGGTCTCACTAAGTTGCAGAGTACCTCACTAGGTAGTTGAGGCTGGCCACGAACCCGGATCCTCTGGTCTCAACCTCCCGAATGCTGGGATTACAAGCGTGCGCCACCATGCCTGGCTACATCTTTCTTTTTTTCTTCTGTCTTCCTTTCCTTTTTTGCCTTCCTTCTTTCCTTCCTTCCTTCCTTCCTTCCTTCCTTCCTTTGTGTTGTACTGGGGATTGAACTCAGGGGCATTCTACCACCGAGTTACACCCCAGCCCTATTTTTTTTTTTTAATTTTGAAACAGGGTCTCACTTGATTGATGAGAGTCTCACTACTTGCTAAGGCTGTCCTTGAATCCTCCTGAAGGCTTGTCCTTCGATCCTCCTGTCTCAGCCTCCCAAGTACTGGGATTACAGGTGTGTGCCACCGTGCTCTGCTCTGTTCATCACTTTCTGAATCCATCTCAGCAGAAGCCCTGTGAGGGGCTCTCTCCCCATATTCTTCTGTGAATACTCATAATAATCATGTGAGAAGGATGTTTCAACTGCCGTTTCACAAATGAGAAAAACAAGGCTCTGAGAGGTTAAGCAACTGCCTGAGATTACACAGAGTCAAGGAAAGAACTGGAAAGGAACCCAGATCTGCCTGACCTGCAGCCCAGAGGGTGATTTCCCAAGAGCAGTTGCATCCATTTGCCAGGGACCCGCCATCAGTGACATCAGCCCTACAGGCACAGGCTGGTGGCAGGACCCAAAGCTCCTGTCCAGGGGTAGGCATGCCCTTGAGAGAGGGGCTCAAGTGTGGCTCTTCCTGGAGCCCTGCCACCGCTGTCTGGAAAGGGAGCTTTGGTAGGTGAGCAGGAAAGCCGCACCATGCCCACCATGCCCCCACGCTCTTCCAGGGCTGGGGCGTGCTGGCTAATGGGTATCATTTCATCCCTTTCAGTTCTAATAGACACTGTGCTGTCATAAAGACTGTCATTTTCCTCAGCTCTCGCAGATAATCAACAGGCTGGCCACTTGGAGGGCTGGGAATGGCAGACTCCAGGCACGTCTGTGAAGACAGAACCATCTTTGCATCCTCTGCAATTCTAAACCTTCCCAACCAGACCTGGCCCTAGAGTCGGAGGCCATCGCCCTGGGATCCCAGGAGGCCCCTGCTTATGGTACAACCCCCCAGCTCAGGGAAGAGCTGTCTGCTCTCAGCCCGACTTCAATGTTTCATAGCCATGTGACTTGGGCACAGCACTGATCCTCCCAGAGACTCGGTTTCCTCATCTGTAAAAATGGGGGCAATTATGCCTCCCTTGCAAGGCGGTTTAAGTGAGAGCACAGATTTTAAACACCTGCAGGCAGTGGGTGCTTAGGAGTTAGTAGCTCTGACAGTGTTGGTGCTGGAGGTCATAATGATGTCTGTCACATTTTGCAAATAAGGAAAGTGAGGCCAGAGAAGAGGATAGGCTTCCCCCAAAGTCATACAGTAAATTAGTGGCAAAGCTGGGCCTAGAACTGGGATTTCTAGGTCAGAAATTTTCTATGACTCTGAGGTCCATCGTAATGACTTCTACTGAATCCCTTCCTGTGTTCTGGAGTGCTAACATACACTATCTCATTTAATTCTCACAGTGAGCTGATGAAGTAGGTTATTATCCTTCCTTTGCAGGTAAGAGAGCTGAGCTTAGAGAGGTGAGGTGACCTGCCTAGTATCACACAGCTAGCTAGCAGTAGAGCCTGGTGCAAGCTGAGGTAGCCTGTCTGCAGCCGGAGCTTGCAGCCTCTGTGCAGTGGCCCTGAAAGGTCAGCTCTAGAGGGTGGAGATTGAGTCCCCCGCTTTCCCACACATGCACATGCGTGCACTCATACATGCATGATCACACACACAATCACATGCACAGCTTTGAGAATTCAGCTTGGTGCAGCAGGGACATTGTCTTCTCCACCCTGATGAGAGGAAAAGGATGAGGCCCCATGTCCCAGCAGCAGCCCCCCAGAGCTCGGTCCACTGTCCCAGAGGGCAGAACCCCACAGCACCCTGGAGAGGCTCCAGTGTGTTTCCAGTCCTCCCAGACAGGGAAACTGAGGTCCAGGGAATCTGTGAGGTGTTCACCAAGCAGCCTGGCAAATGGCCCAGCTCCAGACTGAGAGAAGGTCGGGGGAGGAAACGGAGGGACTCTGCTGCAAACACTCCCGGGTGGATGCCTAGCCCTCTCCTGCTGGCACACCTACCCTGACAGACCTCCCTAACTCACTGTGTTGCTATGCCTCACAGCAAGGATCGAAGGCTCGAGGCTAGCCTCAGCAACTTAGCAAGACCCTCAACAACTTAGTGAGACCCTGTTTCAAAATAAAGAATAAAAAGGGGTGGAGGTGTAGCTCAAAGGTAGAATATCCCTGGGCTCAATTCCCAGTACCAAAAAACCCAAAACAAAACCCAACCAAGTGACTTGGCCAGGTGCACACAATTATTAAGTGGAAGAGCCCAGACTTGTACTCAGTTCGATTTTCCATGTTCAAATAACTCTTTCTTTCTCCCTTGCTTAATTCATTTCTTACTTTGTGAGTTCTTTTCTCTTTCATCTTTTCTTCAAGTTACCAATTCATCTGCCCT
The DNA here is from genome assembly GCA_004027655.1 of Graphiurus murinus. Lineage (NCBI taxonomy): Eukaryota > Metazoa > Chordata > Mammalia > Rodentia > Gliridae > Graphiurus > Graphiurus murinus. The sequence goes on from PVLC010003062.1 coordinate 17,959, forward strand.
TCCCTTCCCCAGTCTGCTGTGCCATACTGTAAAAACCTTTTTCCCCAGCATTGGAAATTGAAACCAGGGGTGCTCTACCACTGAGTTATATCCCCAGTCCTTTCAATTTTTCATTTTGAGACATGGTTTCCCTGGCTGGCCTAGGACTTGCAACCCTCCTGCCTTAGCCTCCTGAGTATCTGTAATTTCAGGTGTGTGCCACTGTGCCTGGCCACCCTAAACATCTTGAAGACAAGAATCTCATTTTACTTGTGTGCTTCTGTCTGCCTGGAGCCTTTCACAACTACAAACACAAAGTCTGGAAGCCAGCAGATGCTTGTTGGGTTGTTGAATTAATTTTAAGTGGTCTACCACTTCTTTGACTATTTTAGCATGGTCAGTTTAAAGATTTCTGTTATTGTAGAAGGACAACTTGAGTGATCTTTATGCAAATATGAAGGTGAGCAGGAGAGAGCGACGTAGTATAATTGTATTTTTTGTTTATTTTTCATTAACAAGATTGCTCCACTTCTTGGTATCAAATAGAGCTCTGGAGAAGGGTGATCAATTTGCATAATAATCCCAGAGGTCTTCTCACAGGGGAGGGTTGGGAATCCCACCCCTGCTTATTGTGACATAAACTTAGAAACATGTAGGTGGACTGGACTATCTCTGGGTCAAGCCCAAAGACAGAAGGTACAGAGAGTTCCAAAGAGAACTCATCTGAAGGGGAAAGGTCAGCTGGTGATTTGAGCTCAAATGTGGGGCAAGGACAGAGACACATGGGACTTGAATCAGCCTCCGTGTGTGTGTGTGGGGGGGTGTTATTGGGAATTGAACCCAGGAGCATTCTACCTCTGAGCTAAACCCCTAGCCCTTTTTATTTTTTATTTTGAAACAGGGTCTCTCAGATGGCTGTAAACCTGCAATCCTCCTGTCTCAGCCTTCCAAGTACTGAGATTATAGGCGTGCACCACTGTATTTGGCTTTCAATCAGATTTTTGGTCAGAGATCACAAGATGCTTAAGGAAAAGGTCCAACATGAAGGAGAGATGCCAGGCCTCGGCCTCCAGCCTCACTACTGAGCACAGTATAGGGCCTCCTGCCCCAGCAGGGCAGTGCCACCTTGGTTGAGGAGCACCTACCAGGATGTGCAGGACCGGTCTTCAACAGCGACATCGTGAGACCCAGCACCAGATGGGTTTCAGCTCCCTTTCCCAGTCCCTGGAATTTGGAGGCAGAGCTGGCCTGCTTTAGATGAGATCCTCAGGATACCTGAGTCAATTCAGGAAGATGGAGATCCTGGATAGATACTAAACTTCCTGCTTATGAATGTTTGGGCTGAGCAATTAATCGGAAAAGTAAAAGGGGTCCCCATTTGTACCCTGAGTTGGTCACAGAATGAACGCATCAGTAGCATCCACACTCTGCCACCAGTGATCACGACTATGCAAGCCGACAAGTAACACACATGGGAGAGTTCTTTTCCATAGTGGAATATCTTTAAACTCAATAACTACCAATAATTGCCTCTACATACAGAGCAGGCTACAGTTCACAGAGCTCTTACCCAACCATGCTCTTCTCTGAGCCTCACGCCAGCCCTGCAAGATAGCAGAGTGGTGGTCCCCAGGAAATGGAGGCTCAGAAAGGTACATGACTTTCTCAAGGTCACCAACAAGTCCAAAAGGCCTCATCCTGCCCCTGTTGTGGGTCCCCAGGCTGCCTCGCGGAGATGCCAGGTGCGAGGTGCCTGTCCTGTTTTCTCACAGCAGCATCAGGACGACGATGGCAATGACCATGAGGACTCCAGCCAGGATGCAAAGGCCCAAGAAGATGATGTCGCTGGTGTCCTGGGCCACCATGGTCACTGGGCCCTCCAGCGCCTCCGCCTCGTCCCTGGGTGGCGCCTCCTGAAGGTGCTCAGCAGTGGCCGCGTAGGGCCCGAGCCAGTCGGAGCCAGACAGCAGGTGGACAGAAGCCTCCTTGCGCCGAGGCTCACAGCGGACCTCGTACTCGTGGATGTCCTCCTGCCCAGCGGCCGAGAAGTCAATGTACAGCACGCTGACGATCACTGAGGTGTTGTTCCTTCTCTGTGGGGTCATGGGGCACTCGTTCGCACCTGATGGGGCTTGGGCAAACCCTGTTCCCCTAGATACTGCTTCCCTTCCAGCTCAGAGCTTCGGTGCCCCTATAAAAGAGGCCCATGAGGGTGTGCTGTCTGAACAGATTTTTCTTTTTCGGTACTGGGAATTGAATCCAGGGGTGCTCTACCACTGAGCTACACTCTGCCATTTTTATATTTTTGTTTTGAAACAGGATCTGTTACCATGCACTGGCCTTGAACCCATAATCCTCCTGACTCAGACTCCCAAGTACTGGGATTATAGGCGTGCACCACCACGCCCAGCTGTCTGGACAGATTTGATGGACTAATGTTTACTCTGGCTTCACAGAGGCAGAGTCGAGGAAAATAGTAGCAATAGTAACAGCTGACATCTGGGGGTCATTACGATGTTCTGGGCTCTGTGTCTGAAGTAAACAATCTCATTTAATTCTCACAACAACCCTCTTATTGGTACCATTAGCATCCCCATTTTACACATGAGGAAATTGAGGTGCAAAGGAGAAGTCTCCTGTCCAAGTTCACACAGCAGACAAGTGAGAGATCATATTTTCACCCACACCTGCTCAACTCTTAAACAGGCTTGTGGCTACTCAAACCTAAGAGCGTTGAGTCAGTCCCCATCCTTAGAAAATGTACAGATGTGACTCCTGAGGCCCAGAGGCAATGGCTGGCCCACAAGGAGGTCCAGAACTGTGTTTCTGCCCTGGCAATGAGTGCTTTGTCCCTGGGGTTGTGTGGCCTCCCTTCCAGAGCCTTTCCTCTGGTGCCCTGCTACTGAGTCACTGGTCACACAGGGACACCACCCCGGGGTTGGGAAGAGCCATTGCAGAGAGAAATTTGGAGGTCTGGTGCTCTGCTGCCCTCCCCACCCATGGATGAGGGAAGCAGGGGTTGAGGCACCCTGAGTTGGTAGGGACGAGGGCCAGGGCCTGTGGGTAGCATTTTGGTGAGCAGCCTGGTGTGGCCTGGAGGTGGGACTGCAGTGACAGGGCTCCCTGCTGCCCAGGCCACATCTGCAGCCAGCACTGCAGTCCTAATGCTGCCTGAACAGCACCACTCAGGGGGCACCACTGCTGAGATGGTGCCAAAAGTGATAGTTGCAGCCAGGCATGGTGGCTTGTAATCCCAGCATTTGGGAGGCTGAGACCAGAGGATCCAGGTTCGTGGCCAGACTCAGCTGCTTGTGAGGCCCTCCGCAACTTAGAGAGACTCGGTTTCAAAATAAAGAATAAAAAATAGGGCTGAGGCTGTAGCTCAGAGGTAGAATGCCCCTGGGTTCAATCCCCAGTACCAAAAAAAAAAAAAAAAAAGTCATTGTTGCCTAAAACAGGGTGGCTACAAGTAGATACCCCTGACACCTGAGACTGGGCCACGCCCCTGAGAAGGGCCAAAAGGGTGTCACGATTAGGAGCCATACAGTACAGACTAAGTGACTTGATGTTATCTTCCAACTTTGGGCTTCCAAAAGGCTCTGATCCCAAGTCCCCAAAGGTGCCTTGGCCTGTCTGCCTCCCCAACCCTCTGAGGGGGCTTATGTCCCAGCTTTGGGGGGCATGAAGCAAAGCAAGACAGCATCTGAGAGCGAGTGAGAGGACCCAAGTCAAGTACATAATGGAGAAGGGAGAAAAAATCACAGGGGAAGGGGCGGGGAAACATGGGGGCTTTGGGGAGTGAGACTTAGGAAGGAGGTGCAATGTTGAGGGGTAGAAAGTCTAGTCTCTGAAGTCTTCAGAGAGAGAGGCACAGAAAGGTTGGTTTTTGTGCTTCTTAGTGCTTCTAGCCATTTGAGCCACTTTGAAAGCAACTCTAGGCAGACTGGCCCCACAGGTCCAGGACTGATACGTGTTACACTAAGCTCTGAGTCTAAGGCACTCATATTCGGTGTTTCCAAGCTACTGACTCCACGATTCTATGGTTCTGAGCTGAGTTCTGGCGGTGGTTTTAAGATTCTGAGCCCATGAGCCCTTGGGGAGCAAGGAGTTGGGGCTCCCTGCTTCTGGAATCCTTTGTCTCCATCATTCTGTGACTCTATAGAATGTGGTTCTATCTCAAAGAAAATCCCAGGGGGACTCAGGGCATGGAGCAGGGAAAGTGCAGAATGTCTTGGCAGCCAGGCCCAGCCCCTCTACTTCCCCTCTCAGGTCCAGGATTGTGGCTGCCAGGAAGCCGGGGAGGGCAAAGGGGCCGACTGGAGGGGCAGAAGCATGCCTTTGTAATGCGGAGAGCAGGGGCACTTTGCTGGAAAACACATGATTTCTGCAAGTTGGACTCAAATGCTGGGGTTCTGAGGCTGGGGAGTCTCTCCAACAGAGGCCGCTGCTCCCTCTGTCCTTGCTGCCTTTCCTGACGGCTTCCTCAGGGCACAAACATCCAGGGTGCTTGAGCCACTGCCCAGTGACTCCCTGAGGGCCACAATCCTGGGTTCATGGCCTTCAAAATCCAAGGATAGCAGAAAAATGTCATGTGTAAGCCTCATCGCTTTCAGGCGGATGGATCCTGTTACCTGAAAGGTTCTTTTGTTTGTGGAGCCCAGGGATGGATTTGGATCACCAGGTTGGGGAGAGTGGGCAGGAGGCAAGCAGGGCTCTGGCAGCCCTGCATTTCAAAGGGATGAGGACTTCTGGGCTGCTGGAGGAGGAGGTCATGAGAGAGACGGGGAGGAATAGCAAAGAACCTCGGTGGTGTTTACCAATAGGGCCTTTTGAGAGGAGCCAGAGCAGGCTGAAGGTTGTTGCTGGGCAGTCTGGCAGGACCCCTTTTTCGTTCTTCCTGGTACTGGGGATTGAACCCAGGGATGCTCTACCACTGAGCTACACCTCCAGCCCTTTTTTATTTTGAGACAGGGTCTTGCTAAGTCACCCAGGCTGGCCTGGAGCTTCCTATCCTCCTGCCTCCCTCTCCTGAGTACCTGGGATTACAGGTGCACACCACCAGGCCCAGCCAGAGTCCCTTTTTATCCCTCCTCCCTCTCTCCTCACCTCGCCTACCTGAGACTCCGTGCCACAGGTGTCAAAGCGGGCCTGGATCCGGAAGTTGTTGCCCACCTCCTGGGCAACACAGCTCCGGCTGCCCAGGTAGACCTTGGTCCGCTCCAGCGGGGCCAGCGCCTGCGTGGAGATCAGGATCTGGAAGTCCGTGCGGGAGCAGCTCACGTTCATGGGCACCACTGGGAGCAGAGGGAGGAGCTGGAGGTCCTGGGGACAGACAGCCAGGCCCTGTCTCCTCAGCCCCTCCCAAAAGACAGTCGGTGGGGAAACTGAGGCCCAGCGTGGGGAGGGCTCTCGTGGAATCCTGCACCCATAGCGTGGGATGCTTTACAGGTGTTCCCTTAACTCCATCAGACTCTCCCCCTTGCTCATCTGCTTCTCATCGAGTCCTCTGAGCCCACACAGAGCTTGACAACCCCAGAGAATGCCAAGTGAATGACTGAGTGGATGAAAATTCTTAATCAAAAAGAAGGCTACCGTTTGATAATCGCTTTGCCATGTGACCAGCAATTCATTCCCTCGGTCATTTAACAGAGTTATCAATGGCCTGCTATGTGCAGGCACTATTCTAAGCACCACAGATACAGGAGTGAGTTAAAAAACAAAACAAACAAACAAACAAAAAACCAGCCAGGCATGCCTGTAATCCCAATACTTGGGAGGATGAGACAGGAGGATCACAGGTTTAAGGACAGCCTCAGCAAATAAATAAAATAGGGCTCAGAGATAGAATGTCTCTGGGTTCAATCCCCAGTACCAACCAACCAACCAACCAACAAAAAAACAAACAACAACAAAACAAAATTTCCAAATCCTTGCTCTCCTGGAGCCTATATTCTCGTTGGCACAAAGAGCAATAAATATGTAAAATACACCAAAGTGTAGAGTGCTGAGGGACAATCAAACACAGAAGATAGAAGATGATAAGAGCAGCGTGGGGAGGAGAAAGGAGAGGTGTAGGGTGTGTGTGTGTGTGTGTGTGTGTGTGTGTGTGTGTGTGTGTGTTGCAGGGGACTGAATCCCAGGCCTTTGCTGTGGGCTAGGCAAGCGCTCTACACCACGCTAGTTCCCCAGCTGGAGAGTCGCACTTTTGAAGAGGGGTTAAGAGGAGCCCCACTCTTCCTCCCTGTGATGGTCCCATGAGGAGGACACCACTAAACCTATTTTAGTTTTGGAAACCAAAGCTCTGGGAGATGAAGTTGTTTGCAGCAGCCAAATTGGAATTTTAACCTTTGGGAGTATAGGATTCCCAGGTTCATGGTCTCCCCCTTATTCGGCAGTCCCCCGTGTGTGCTCTGGCCAGGACTGTGTGTATGATGCTAAGTGTGTGGGTTAGCTTGAGTGAGCGTGTGCGAGCGTGTGCGTATGGGGGGCTGGGACAAATGTAGGGGGAGAGGAAGGCAGTGGCTGGCTGGAGGAAAAGGAAAGAGCTGGCGGCAGAGGCCGGCATCTCTCGGTCCTCTGCGGGAAATGCCTCAGACATATTTCAGCCTCTGGTGTCTGGGCAGCAGGGATTTATGGGCCCGCCGTCTCCCACGATGATCTCGGTGGCGCTGAACTGTGTGTCACCCCTGACTGATGCCGTGGCTGCCCTCCCAGTGGAGAGTCTGCCTGCAGCCTGGCCCCATCTGGAGCCAGGCCCAGCGTGAGAACCCCTGTCTGACCCTGGCTCCCACAGGGATCTGGGGGGGGGGGGCCCTGGAACAGGAGCCAGGATCAGAGCCGCCCCTACCCTCAGTCTCTGGAGGCACTGAAAGGAGAGGTGGCCTGTCCTAAATCCCATAGAGCTGGGAGAGGGCTTGGGCCTGTAAAGAAGATAATCGGAGGCCAGAGGGCCTCTAAAGATCCTTCAGTCAATGTGTGGTACTGGGGGTTGAACTCAGGGGCATTCTACCTCTGAGCTACATCCCCAGCCCTGTTTCATTTGAAATAGGGTCTAAGTTGCTGTGGGTCTCGCCAAGTTGCTGAGGCTGACCTCAAACCTACTATTCTTCTGTCTCAGCCTCTCATGTACTGGGATTACAAGCATGCACCACCATGCATGGTTTAGATGTTTTTATTTTATAGGTGAAAAAAACTGAGGCCCAGAGAGACAGGGATATGCCAGCTCATGTGGCAGAGCCCCCATGGTGCCTGGTTCTGTGGAGCACCCCCTTCCCCCAGTGCAGAATCAAGAGCTGTGCCAAGCCGGGCGTGGTGGCACATACTTGTAATCCCAGCATTTGGGAGGCTGAGACCGGAGGATTCGGGTTCGCAGCCAGCCTCAGCTACCTAATGAGGCCCTCCACAACTTAGGGAGACCCTGTTTAGAAATAAAGAATAAAAAATAGGGCCGGGGGTGTAATTCAGAGGTAGAATGCCCCTGGGTTCAATCCCCAGTACCGCAAAAAAAAAAAAAAAGAGCTATGCCAACAGAGGCAGAGCTGTCTTGCCATGCGCAGAGAGCCTTTGCGGGGCTGGGTCTGCCCAAGTCGCTTCAGCCACCAGCGTGCTGCAGCTCTAGTTCCTTATAGTTGGGGCCCAACTCCTCTGTCGCATGGGGTAAAGAGAGAGGAACGAGCTTTTGAATGCTGAACAGGCCTGAGACACGTTTGAGGGAAGGACGCCTTGGGAGCCAGGTGTGGTGACCTGTAATACCTCATTTGCTCTTCACCACCGTCCATCTAGGACATTCATGAGCCTGTTTACAGTGGAGCCCCCTTGATGGTCAGTAGGTGGCCACATTTGGACATGGCCCTGGTTTGCTTGAGCTCAGTCTGGGATCCCTCCCCATGTCCTGCTCAGACACCACAAAGGCAGGAGGGTGAGTTCTGTCCTGGCTGTGCCTCTGGCTGTCCATGTGACCACAGTGAAGTCCTTTCTCAGTACCTCCTTTTCTATATCTGAACAATAAGGAGCTTTGCACGGCCAGAAGAGGGCACAGGGGAATCAGAATGCAGGCATTTCCAGGCGATGGTAGCCACTCTTTTTTTTTTTTTTTTTTTTTTTTGCGGTACTGGGGATTGAACTCAGAGGCATTCTACCTCCAAGCTATACCCCCAGCCCTATTTTTTATTCTTTATTTTGAAACTGAGTCTCACTAAGTTGCTGAGTGCCACACTAGGTAGCTGAGGCTGGCGGCGAACCCAGATCCTCTGGTCTCAGCCTCCCAAATGCTGGGATTACAAGCGTGCGCCACCACGCCCGCCGATGGTAGCCACTCTTCACCGACAAATCTAAACAACACCAATACCAGCTTCCCCAGCCTCCTCTGCAGCAAAGTATGGCCATTGGACTGACTTCAAGCCAGTGAGATGCAAGAGAAAGTCTTGCAAGTGCTTCTGGAAATGATTTTGCTTTCCTAAGATATTTGTGGCTGTCACTTCACCTACTCTCTTTTAGCCTTGCCCATGGACAGGATGCCTGGAGTTGTGGCAACCAGGTTGCAATCATGAGGCCGAGTATCGCAGAGATACCACTTAGAATGGTCTCAAGTCCCTGAACCAATGTTAAGTAGCTGCCTAGCTCCAGACTTCTTTTTGTGTGAGGAAAAACAAGTGCTCTGTGTTCAGTTGGGATTTCAGAACAATGCAAGTGGGCATCTCCATGGCTCTGTTTTTACAAGCGATCTTGCCATATTGTGTGTGTTACCCCTGGATTCAGGGGATCAACCACAGCAGGAGAGAGGAGAGGGCTCCATGGGGGAAGAAGCCAGGTGGGGAGAAATTGGGAATCCTGGGGTTAGGAGCTGGAGAAGTGGGTCTGGCAGCAGTGGAAACACGCAAGGGCCATTCTGATATGATCTCAAGGTCTCAGGAGTTGGTCAACCAAGAAGGACTAGAGCAGACCCTCCACGGGGATCAGGACGAGTTGGTGGGAGGGGAGAAAGAGGCTGTGCAGAGCTGGGCTGTGAAGCCCCCCCGCCCCAGTGCACCCGAACCCTCAGCCCCATCTACCTCCAATGTAGGCCACGGAGAAGCCCCGGCCGGTGCCACTGCGGTCCGTGTGCAGCAGAAGCAGGAGCTGGTTGTGGCTTGAGGTGACCGGTTGGGGCAGGTGGCGGCCACACCAGTTCCCCAGCAGGGGCGCCTCCTCACTGGCCCCATCAAAGGCTGCCAGGTGGTCGAAGTCGCAGGTCCTGGTCAGGCTGTTGGGCTCCTCCAAGTCCAGGTCCAGGAAGAAGACCTTGACTCGGTAGCCGGGAGGCAGGCGGACGGCCCAGTGGCAGCGGATGTTGTTGGGGTAGGAGCCGGGGTACTGTGGGCTGGAGAAGTTGCCCCGCACGGCCGTGTACACCTCCTGGCATTCTCCTGGGGGTGAGTAGGAGGAGCAGTGGGGAAGAGGGTGGAGAGGTCTCCCTCCGCAGTGACAGGTGTGGATAGGTGTGGGCACCACAACCAGCAAGCCAGTCAATCCCAAAGCTCGCTTTAAACTGAAAGAGTGGGAAGACGCCACTCCCATTCCTCGAGTCCCCCTTCCAGAGTGTTGGCCCCGCTAGGAATCCAGTAATGATACCTAACAGCTGTCAATGAAGTTAGGTCCAAACTCCCTGGCTAGACAGATAGACGGGTCCTGGCCTGACCCCTTCCCTCACTGCCCCAGCTATGCCAGCTTGGGGTCAGCATCCCCCAGAGGCCCATCTGTGGAAGGCTGGTCACCACTCTTGGGAGGTGGTGGAAACTTTAGAAGGTAAGTTTTGAGGGCATGTTCTTGGAGGGAATATTGGGACATCGGGCCCTTCCCGTCTTTCTGTTTTGCTTCCTGGTTGTCAAAACTCTGAGCCAAAATAAACCTTTCCTCTTATAAGTTGTTTATCTCAAGCATTTTGTCACAGTGGTGAAAAGCTAACACACCCATCCACCTCCTATGTTCCAGCCTCCTAGTACCATCAACATGCCACTCTGTCCTCCATGCCTTTGCACATGCTGTTCCTCATAGAAGCACATGCCAAGTGATCAGTGTTAGATCATAGTGTGAACAAATTTCTCCAAGCAGATGAGAAGGGGTTAATTTTGCCTGAGTGAACCAGGACCAGGAAGTCTTCAGAGAGGAAGTGATGTGCTTAGGGCTGAGTATTGGCCAGGAAGTGTGTGGTAGAACATTCCAGAGAGTGCAGGAAGCCCAAGACCCCACGGGGCAGGAAAGTGTGACCCCTGCCCCCCGCCGAGCATACCTATGGGGAGGCAGGAGCCCAGCAGGCAGCTCCTCCTACCTGAGAAGTAGTAGGCCTTGAAGCCCCGGCCTCCAATGTTGAAGTCAGACTTGAAGACCACCTGCAGCTCGTGGCCCAGCGACACGAGGGTGGGGGGCCTGGTGCCGCCACAGTAGTGGTGCCCGTGGGCAGGGCCCGGCCCCCCCAGCACGGCCACATAGTCGTAGGTGCACTCCTCGTTGCCCTCCACCTGGAAGTCCACAAACACCAGCTTGATGGTGGTGGGCCCAGCCGCCCGGATCACCCAGCGGCACTCCACGTCGTTGGGGTAGTTGCCGGGGTACTCGGGGCTGGTGAGGACCCCCGACAGGCCGGTCAGGACGCCGCCACACACATCTGCAAGGGAGCCCGAGCGAGCTGAGCTTGCCCTCCCCCAGCCCCGGCTGCCTCCCTTGGGACCAGATGCCCCCATGCTGCTCCCGCAGGATGCTAGGGAACCTGGTCACCACCCACAGAGCACTGGTATGTGGCAGGCACGGGCCTAGCACTCAGCACCTTCACTGTCTTAAGTCTCCAACCTGATCCCGTGCCAGGAAACCGAGGCGCAGAGCTGTCAATAACTCACCTGTGTGTGTGGGCTTGCCCAGGTAGACCCTGAGACGGGATCTGAGGAGTCTGGGACAATGCATGGCAGCAGGGGAGGGGGCTGCAGGGGAGTGTGGCGAGGCCCCCTGCTGACCCCCACTAGGGAATTCTGGGGCTGACTTGGCAGGAGTGAGGGAGTTGGGCGTTGACACACCGCTGGGCAGGGAACCTGTCAAGACCTCAGAAGGAGCCCTCAGAGAGACGCAGAGGTTGGCAGGGTAATTGTGAAGTAGCAAGGCCCAGGGGACACGAGCAGGGCAAGTAAGCAGGATTCGAACCCAGGAGCCTGTGCATGCGACCCTTGAGACCCTCGCTGTCCACCCCTCCAGGCCAGCGGGGCCCAGAGGCCTGAAGGCAGCAGTCTGATCACACCTCCCTAGCAGTCAAGGACACTGGGACTTAGAGGGTCTGATGAGGCCCCCTCTTAGAGATGGGGCTTGAGATCTGAAAACACGTGGCCTCTCAGTTCTGCCTTTTATTAGCTGTGTGACCCTGAGTAAGTAATCCAGCCTCTCTGAACCTCACGGGAATATTAGAAATCAGAAGACCACCCCAGTCTCATCCACTAGGCTCAGACTCATGCAGCATCTGAGAAGGAATCAGCTCAGCCCATGCAACCAGGAGGCGGATGATGGTGAGTGCTGAGATGGCTAGAGGTGACCAGTAGGGAGGGAACATTGCGGATTAGCTCCTGAGGCTCTGCCATCTCACCCGTTGGCACAGTTGTGTGACCAGAGCACTGCCCTGGGCATCCCAGGACTTGGCTTCTTGGGCTAGCGCTGCCCCCTCAGCTATGTGAACTTGGGAAGACGCAGCCCCTCTCTGGATCCCAGATTTATTGTATGTAAAATGAGAGGGCAGGGGTAGACGGTCTGTGAAACCCCTTCAACAGGAACAGCCTCAGCAGAGGCTTCCAAACTGTGCTCAGAGCTCTCCAGAGGCCCCAGGGCGTCTGCCGGCCCCTGCTACAGAGTTCATCCTTAGGCTACATTTCCAACTATTTTTCTTTTTTGTTGTTGTTATTGTGGTGGTGATACTGGGGATGGAATCCAGGGTGCTCTACACCTCCAGCCCATTTTATTTTGAAATGGTCTTGCTAAGATAGCACATACTGGTCTCAAGCCTGTGATCCTCCTGTCTCAGTCTCCCAAACAGAGACTGCAGGGATTACAGGAGTGCACCACTGTGCCCAGCTCCAACTATCTTTTAATGTCACTACAAGACAGCACAGTCACATGCCCTACATGTGAAAGTGTAGCTCACTGTAGGCCATCAATATCAATGTGTTTTCACTGATTGACTTATTACAAGTGTTAAACATATGAACTTATAAATGTATAGCACTACAGTACCACCTTTATTTCTTTTATACATAAGAATTAACCTATGGTTCCATTTGGTATAGAAGAATATTTCTGTTTATAAGAATGCTGGAAAACTTAGCCTGTGGCATTTTTTATTTATTTATTTTTTTTGCGGTACTGGGAATTGAAATCAGGGGCATTCTACCTCCGAGCTATACCCCCAGCCCTGGTTTTTATTCTTTAGTTTGAAACCGAGTCTCACTAAGTTGCGGAAGGCCTCACTAGGTAGCTGAGGGTGGCCGCGAACCCAGATCCTCCGGTCTCAGCCTCCCGAATGCTGGGATTACAAGCGTGCGCCACCACGCCCGGCTAGCCTGTGGCATTTTGACTGATTAAACCAACCACAGATTCTTGTTTCAGCATTCCACAACTCTGTGTTTCTAAATCCAGTAAGGACAGTGTTCGGGGATTGCTGTGAGTGGATTCTGTGGACCAGGAACTGCCCTGCCTGAGCTTTTGGTTTTGACCATGGAGAAGGGAATGGTTTGGTCTACACAGAAGCCTGAGGACAGGTGGAAGGAGTCGGGGAGAGGCAAGAGGGGCAAGACCTCCAGTCCCTTCACAGCCTGTGCAGCAGATGACGGCCTGCTGGAGAGAGTGAGGGGTTAGGGAACCCCATGTAAGGGGTTGAACTCAAGGCAAGGCCTGGGAGGGAGGAAGTCTGCTTGCAGATCCACGCACTTCTGCCCTGGAACCTGGACTAAGCTGCAGCTGGCACATGTCTGTAATCTCAGAACTAGGGAGGCTGAGGCAGGAAGATCTCAGGTTTGAGGTCAGCATCAGCAATTTAGTGAGACCCTCAACAACTTAGCAAGACCCTGTTTCAAAAAATAAAAAGGAGCTGGGCATGGTTGGGCATATCTGTAACCCCAGTACTTGGGAGGCTGAGGCAGAAGATTGCAGGTTTGAGACTAGCCTCAGCAATTCAGAGAGAGACCCTCAGTGACTTAGCAAGGCCTTGTTTCACAAGAAAAGATGAAAAGGGCTGGGGGTATAACTCAGAGGTAGAATGTTCCTGGGTTCAATCCCTAGTACCAAAAAGAAAAAAGGAGGGGACACTACAAAGACATCAAGGGCAGTACAGGCAGGTGGCCCCCTGCAGCCTGATGCCATGACCTGGGACAAGAAAGACAAGTTAGAAGACCCAGACAGGCCTGCACACAGAGTCCCTGTGGGGGCTCCAGGAGTAATGGAGACTGGCATGAACTGCCGCCATGTCTGTGGAGCCCAGGGCCACAAGTGGGGTCATGAGCACCGAGGCTGCCTCTGCCCCCCAACCTGTGCATGGAGCAGGCTCGGCCAAGTCGCAGGGCAACCTGCCCGCTAAGATGCTGCCCGCAGACCTCCCTCCCTGGAGTCCCCTGCCCTCCGCCTCCTGCAACCCGGGGCAGACTCTTCACCAAAAACCTTTCTGGTAGGCTGCGGAAAAGCCCCGACTGGCCACATGCTTGTCGGAGTGGAAGACGACGGCCATGACGTGCCAGGAGGAGGTGAAGGGCGGCGGGGGCACCTGGCCGCAGAACCTCCCCAGCAGGTTGCCCTTGTCGCCAGAGGCCCCATTGTAGATCTCCAGGAAGTCGAAGCCGCAGGTGTCGTGGTACTCCAGGTCAAAGGCGTGGAAGGTGAGCAGCACAGAGGAGCCCTCGGCCACCACAATCAGCCAGCTGCACTCCGTGTCGTACGGGTACAGTCTGGGGAAGTTGGGGCTGGAGAAGTTTCCAGAAGGTGCAGAGAGCACACCACCACACTTGACACCTGGGGCAAGAGAGAGGATGGCTCAGTCAGCGCCGGGGTCTTGGGTGCACATGGCAAAGGTGGTGGCCCTGCTACAAAGCTGGGTCACTGCCAGTAGACCAGGAGACTCAGGCCGTTGCCCCAAAACAATTCACCCATCATGTGTTTGCTCAACATTTACATGTCCCTTGAATACTTATGGAGCATTCTTGTATTCATTCAACAAACATCATTGGAGCACTAGGCATTGTTCTAGATGTAGGGTTACAGTAGGATCAAAACAGACAAAAAGTCCTGCCCTCAGAGGACTTGCATTCTGGTGGGGAAGGCCGAAAAGAAACATAAATAAAATACAGAGTAAGTGAAAAGTGGTAAGTGTCATGGAGAACAAAAAATTAAGTGAGGAATTTTAGATAAAACACTACTACATGACAGACCATAGATATGTGCAGTCAAGAATTTCAGAATTAGTAGTAACGACAACCCCTTTCCATGAAAATAAGAATAATTCTCTCTCGAGGAAAGGAGTATACAAAAAGGAGGAGATAGGCTCCTTGGACCTCTGAAAGTGTGCCTTATTTCATAATATTGACTTTGTAATCACATAAAATAATTTACATTATTTTAAAATATCAAAACCAGGTGTGGGGGCACACCTGTAATCCCAGTACTTGGGAGGCTGAGGCAGGAGGATCCCCAAGTTCAAGGCCAACCTGGATAATTTAGAGAGACCTTGTTTCAAAACAAAACAAAACAAAAAAATAAAGCCGGACATGGTGGTGCATGCTTGTAATCCCAGTACTTGGGAAGCTGAGACAGGAGGATCACAGGTTCCCATCAAGCCTCAGCAAATTGTGAGGCCCTCTGCATCTTAGTGAGATCCTGTTTCAAAATAAAGAATAAAATGGGGTTAGGGGTATAGCTTGGAGGTAGAATGCCTCGGGGTTCAATCTCCAGTACCACAAAAACAAAACAAAAAATAAATAAATAAATAAGGGCTGGGGGTATGGCTCAGAGGTAGAATGCTCCTGCATTCAATCCTCAGTACCAAAATAATTAAATAAATAAAATATCAAAAAATGTAATTAAATCCCTAAATATCCCAACCTGAAACAAATAAAATAATTATGCATCAAGTTGGAGATAGAGTCACACTTGGAAAAAGGATTGCAAATGACTTTGGAATACTGTAGTTTGACTGTTAGATCTATCCCAAGGACAAAGTGAACCACAAAGGACTTTTTTTTTAATGGTACTGGAGATTGAACCCAGGGACACTCTACCACTGAACTAACTCCTAGCTCTTTTAATTTTTTAAAAAATTATTATTATTATTATTTGAAGTACTGAAGATTGAACCCAGGGGCATTCTACCTCTGGGCTACACCCCCAGCCCTATTTTTCATTCTTTATTTTGAAACAGGGTCTCCCTAAGTTGCGGAGGGCCTCACTAAGTAGCTGAGGCTGGCCTTGAACCCTGATCCTCCAGTCTCAGTCTCCCAAGTACTGGGATTACAAGAGTACGCCACCATGCCTGGCTGCCCTTTTAATTTTTATTTTTTGAAACAAAATCTCACTAAGTTGTCTGGACTGGCGTTGAATTTGTGATCCTCCTGCCTCAGCCTCCCAAGTACTAGGATTACAGGCATGTGCTATCACACTCAGTAAGAAATCTTAAGCTATATTCAGTAGTCTTATATGTGTGTGAGTGCATGTGTGCATATGCATAATGCTGGAGATTGAACCCAGGAGCATTCTACCTCTGAGCTATACTCCCAGCCCTTTATTATTTTTTTGTTTTGGAATAGAGTCTGGCTTTGTTGCTGAGAGTCTAAGTTGCTAAGGCTGGTCTCGAACCTCCTGTCTTAGCCTCCCAAGTACTCGGATTACAGATGTATGCCGCCATGCCTAACTATTCAGTAGTCTTGCTATTAGTAAAAATACTAAATATTATTATAAGTATTATACATATTGGAATAAAGCAAATAAGTATGCTAATACTAATAGAAACCAACATTTTCAGTGTAAGATGAGATATACAAATACAATATAAAATAAAAAATTGAAACTTGTGATCCTTAATATAAGTTGAAAATATTGTTTTGAAGGACAATATTCACAGAGGATGTAATATTTGAGTTTGACTAGGAGAATGAGGAAGTTTTGTTCTTTGGGAGGCTCTGGGGGAGGAGGGGCAGGATCGCTCTGCCTCTGTGTGCCTCGGGCACGCACCTGTGACGTGGATGTGCTGCTGCCTCCCTTGTGGGTGGCTGTGAGCCCTGAGATACAGGCTGTGTGAGTTGCATGGATGACACTCAGGTCACACTGCCGGCTCTCTGCCAGGCTCCTGGGCAGTCCAGTATCCAGAACAGAGTCTGATTCATGCCTTTATGGTGAGAATATGGAGGAACATTCTGTCCAGCTCCTGTCCTTGTCCTTCCTGCCCATGGGGCAGCAAAAACCACGAGAGTATTGGAGTAGAATTCCTGCAACCAGGTGGCTCTGGGCACAACACAAGCAGAGGGAGACCCTGTGCTGTGTCCAGAGCACCACCAGGACCAGCCAGACAAGCTGACCCCTACGGTCACTCCAAGGCCACTGAAAAATGAGAACAACTAGCTCCTGCCATCATCTAGGCACGGGCTGAGACACAGGGGTGCCCGAAGGGGTGCCCGTCCCATCTCTACCAGCAGAGAGAGAGTGTGACTGGAAATGAACATTTCCTCCCTGAGCCCACTTGAGCCCGAGGAAAACAGGGCACTGGTGACTATCTGCTGAGCCCTTGTGGGCACGCGCGCCCCTCACAGAGGGTAAGATTATATCCCTAGCTTCACAGGCAAACAGAGCTCGGAGGATCAGAGCAGCAACACTGCCTGCAGCACAGGGGGCATCTGGGGCTGGCTGAGGGGCGTGGAGGGCTTCTCGGAGAGGTGGCATTTGACATAAGCTTGAAGGGTGAGCCAGTTCTCAGGTGGAAAAAGAGAAATGGGGTTCTCCAGGAAAGGAGAGGGGGATCTCAGGGCTTCAGATCCCTGAGAGTAAAGCAATCCCCAGAAAGAACTGTGATTCTCGTGTAAGAGCACAGAATGCCCGAGGCATGCAGGGAGCCAGGTCTCAAGAGTGTACAGAAGGGAGCCACGTTTGGGCCCTGAAGGCCATAGAAGGCGCTCTGATGCACTTGGCTGGCAGTGGGGAGCCCAGCAGCCTCTCAGGAGAACAAAGACTCAGCAACCTTTAATAATCCTCTGGGCCATTCCTCCGCCCTCGGTGACCATGGGTCCTCGGACAGCTTACTTAACATCACTAGCCCTCAGCTCCTCCAACTGTAAAACGAGGGACTAATACCCCCTTGAAGCTTGCTGTGAAGATCGAATGCAATAATATGTGGAAAGCAGGAAGCAGGCACTCAATAAATATCCTCTTCCCCCGTCTCAGAAACAAATGTGTCCTCAACTCAGCCGGCCCCCTACAAGGGCCTCCTGCTTTCTGGCTTCCCACCTAGAAACCTCCGGAGACCCTGGCTCTGCCCGCTCACCCCCCTGATGGTCCTCAGGAGCTCCTACCTTTCATGGCCTGGGCCCCCGGGCCTGGGCCCAGCAGTGTCACAGCCAGTAGCAGACAGGATCCCAGCTCTGCCAGCATCTCCTCACCAGGGGTTCCCACAGGGATGCGGAGCTCAGGTGGGCCAGGATCTGGTCTGGAGCAGGGGAATGAGAGGTGAGGCTGGACAGGCCTCCAAGTTAATGGCGGAGTGAATAATTCATCGGCCCTTAGAATTAGTAAGCCGATCCCCAGGTGCTTCCTTCGCTCCACTCTGAGGTGACGGATCTGGTGTCACCAGGTTGACACATTCTGAGATCTGCACTGGCTACATATATCAGGAAGGGAAGCAGCTTGGGCCTAGAAAGAAACTGGGTGGTGGAGAAAGGGCCTGAGTATTGGGACCCGCAGGTCTGGGATCAACCCCCATTCAGCCTCTAATTTGACAGGTGACCTCGCCCAAGTCATTCAATTCCTGTGGCTCTGGGTCTCCTCAGAGTCCAGGGGGGCACTCAGCCCTGCCTCTAGGACTATGTGAACAGGAAATGAGATAGCATCTGAGAAAGCATACAGTAGGCACTGACTACTGGTTTTTCCCATCCCCTACCTCTGAGGGAGCCTGGACTTTGCAGGACTAACAGGACAAGTTTCCTTCGGATGTGAGACTTTAGCTCAGAGGAAGAGAGAAGGAGGTTGTCGTGAACCGCTGACCAGGAAGTCTTTTTCATGGAAGAATGCAGCAGGAATAACAGAATTGGAACTTCAGAATTATGTCGTATGACTCCTAATGCAATAACACAGTGGAAATTCTGGCCAAGAATATTAAATGTTGGTTCCTTTATTGATCTACATGCCTTGCTTGTACATGCTATGTGCCAGGCCCTGGGCTAGGTGCTGGGGCTGCAGAAATGCCCTCAAGAGCTCTCTGTCTATCAGGAAATAGAACATTTCCCCCCTCTGGGAGTCTTTCCATGAGGTTCAGTTCATCCTGCCACGCATTTCTAAGCTCCATCTCTGCGCAGAGCCTGAGTCAGGCACAGGGAAACGTGGCGC
Source organism: Graphiurus murinus (assembly GCA_004027655.1). NCBI lineage: Eukaryota > Metazoa > Chordata > Mammalia > Rodentia > Gliridae > Graphiurus > Graphiurus murinus. Next base: position 36,520 of record PVLC010003062.1, read on the forward strand.
GTGCCTACCTTCCCAGGAGGGCCCCGGGCTCTGATTTCTGGCAGACTGAGGTCTGAATCCTGATCTACAAGGGCCTGGTTGAGGGACCTGGGAACACAACCCATGCTCTCTGAGGCCTGGCTCCTTGGTGGGGAAGTAGAATGGCAGTGGCAGCCTGCAGTGTACCGTGAGGGTTAAATGAGATCGTGCCTGCGACATCTTAGCCAGCCTGGCTCCCTGTACAGGAATGAGCATGCTTTTTATTTGCCCTAGAAGAACCCAGACATCCATCTGCCAGACCACATGTGGCCTCCGGCTCATCCTCATGTCAGGAAGTCCTCAGGGAGCATAGAAGGCCACCTGCAAGGTGTCCTTAAAGAGCCTCAGGAGTGGCCAGGCCTGTGGGGTTGGCCTTTCTGTGGGGTTTGATTGGCAGCAAAAAAACAGTTCACTGGTTCAGTCACTCGGAGGGGTGGGAGCTTCTATTAAACACCTACTGTGTGCATGAGAGAAGAGCAAGGAGAGGGAGGCCACTGGGCCTTGTGAGGGGCCAGGCGTGTGCCAAGATGTACCCTCATGCAGCTCATGCAGGTGCAGCCTCCTGACCTTCACAGATGAGCAAACTGAAGGTCAGAGGGTGTGCGCCATGGTCTTGGGGTCAGTTCCTCCACAGGAAGACCCCGTGATGAGCAGCCTGTTTGGGAGGTGACTACAGGGAACATGGGGAAGTATGTGAGAGGGGGGGGTGCGGGGAGAAGCCAACTCAGGACATGTGTGCAAGCAGGTCACCACTGGGCAACAGGGCTGAACCCTAGTGGGCACCTCCAGGAGACAGAGCAGGCCATGTCCTCAAATCGTTCCACCTAAGGGCTGAGGGGGCGGGTGTCACTCCATCCACCAGGCAGGTCTGGTGCCCATGTAGGGCCCCAAATCCCAGGCAGAAAGTCCAGGTGTGCAGGCAGAAGCTGTCCGTGCCTGGGAGGGAACAATGCCAAGGAGTGAGGGTGGGCCAGGGCAGCATCTACTGAGCCACCCAGAATAGAAGACGGTCGTCATTACTTGACCACACCCTGTGCTTAGCACCCCCAGAATCACCTAACCTTAACACATCTGTCCCACGCCCTGGAACAACTGCCTCTCTTCCTGGCACTCTTGCAGCCTTATGGATTACACCCCAACCCTGGTAATCACCATAATGGCCCTGGGGTACCCCCCCCCCCAAACTAACGGCTCCCAAATTGAGCTCTCACTGTCCTTCCACACCTAACTCGCTTCCCCTCTGGTGTTTCCTATTTCAGGTCACAGCATAACCAGCCCACCAAGTCAGAAATGGAGGCACCTGTCTCGGCTCCCTTCCCCCATACCCACATTCACTGATTATATGTGAGCTTTGTCACCTTTTTTGCCTCTGAGTGACCTCTTTTTTTTTTGTATTAGAAATTGAACCTAGGGGCATTCTACCTTTGAGTTATACCCCAGCACCCCACCCCCTTTTTCTTAAATTTTGAAACAGGTCTCACTAAGTTGCAGAGGGTCTTGTCAAGTTGCTGAGACTGGCCATAAACCTATGATCCTCCTTTCTCAGTCTCCCAAGTCCTAGGATTACAGGTGTGTGCCACTATGCCTGGCTTTCTAAGTGACTTTTGAAGTCATCACTGCTCAAGCTCACTATCTCTCCCACATTGTCACCACAGCCCCCTCACTGGTCTGTGCGACCCCTTCCAAAAAGAAAAAAACCACTCGCTAATCTTTCTAGAATGCCAGTTGGACTATGCTACTGTTCAGGATAAAATCCAAAGTCCTCTGCTTGGCATTCATGCCCACTTGGGGCACCTTTCCAGCCCATCTCAGACTTCTGCTGGCTCTCCCCTTATTGAACTCCATGTCCCAGCAACACTGCCTGAGCCTGGATTGTTCTTTCTGCCCTATCTTCCCTTGGAAGACTCCTACTCAACCTTTAAAACATTTGTCACATGCCAGGCATGGTGGCGTACACTTGTAATCGCATCCTGACGAGGCTTTGACAGAAAGACTGTAAGTTCGAGGCCAGCCTAGGAAACTTAGTGAGACCCTGTTTCAAAATAAAGAGGGTTGTGGGTGTAGCTCAGTGGTAGAATGCTCCTGCGTTCAAACCCCAGCACCACAATAAATAAATACATAAATTAATTAATCAATTAAAATGTGTCACCCCCCTCTAAGGGCATTATCCTGACCCCACCCCAAGCTGGGGATGTCCCCCTCTCTGGGAATGCCTTAGCAGAGAGGACCCTGCCCTGTGGCTTGCTGCGGACACCTGTCTTCTGGGCTTTCGTCCTGTGTCGGGCACAGGCTCAGCCTGGAGCACATCCTCTCGCTGTCTTGGTCCCTCCCCTAGCACTTCCTAAGACTCAGCAGCCATTTATGAACTGCTCAAAGACACACAGTCAGGAAGTGTCCTTGTGAACGTGAACCCGTGTTGTTCTGTGTCCAAAGCTTGTGCTTTTAACCTTGCTGCCTGAGCCTGTGCAGCTGCTATGAAGAAATACCACAGGCACTTCTCAGGCTTCTGGAGGCTGGAACTCCAAGGTTGAAGGACCTGGTGAGGGTCCGTTTCCTGGCTCAATCACCTCTCCAAAGGCTCCACCTCCTAATACCCTCACCTTGAACATGTGAATTTTGGAGGGACATGAAGATTCGGACCATAGCACCTACCCATTGGAGTGGCAGGCTGGTTCTGGTGGAGTGGTCAAGCACGGAGCTCCTGGAACCCAGACCATGTGGACTCAATCCCAACTCTGGGAGTTACTAGCTGTGTGACCTTGGACAAGCCACGTGGCTTCTCAGACCTCTGTTTCCTCATCTGCGAAGTAAGGAGAATGGCGTCCCCCTGTTGGGCATTGTGAGGACCAAGCGGGTTGAGGCACGGGAGTGCGTGGGAGTGCATTAGCATGCCTAGGTTTGGAAGTGTTTCCCCCTATCCTACACTCCAGGTGGATGACCTCCAAATGCTACACAGATCTCAGGTCTCCTTTTCATTGTAACCGTCTCTCCTTGAAGTCACCTCTGGGAGGGGCCTCCTGCTGCCTGGCTGACCTTCCCTTCAATCAGCAGCTTGGCCAGGACTTCTCTCCTGGCCCCCAGGGGAGATGATAGAGAAGAAACAAAGGGCCTGCCAGGATCATTAGGGAGTGCCCAAGCCAGCTGCCCATGAGACAGTTAACCCTGGGCACCGAGTGCCTGCCAGCGCCCTGCGGTGCCAACTCCCATGAGCCAAGCCCTGAGGACCCACTCAAACTTCCAGGGGGTCCCTCCTCTCTATGACAGGCTCTGCAATACCCTGGAGCTAGGGGACACAGGGGATCTCTCTGAAGCGGTGTGAGCTTCATAGGTCGTGAGCATGATGTCCACGGGAGGAGGACCAAAGCCTTATGCATTCATTCCTGTCCCTGCACACATGTGCACCTGTCTCCAGGTGTACACGTGGCATCATCTGGGCAGGCTCTTCCTCCAGCACATGAGTCCACTGCAGCAGCTATGCAACGGGCACCAAGGACACTAGCCTATGGGTGTGACCATGCCTCTGTGTGACCATACCCATGACCGTGCAGTGTGACCATACCCATGACCGTGCAGTCTCTTTCTTTGTGCACATATCCATCTCTGTGTGCACACATGGATCACACAGTGCTTCTGTCTCTGGATCTATCTAAGCATATGCATCTAGATCTGTATGTATCCAGCTCTCATGTATATTTCTCCCCCTGGATATATACAGATTTCTGAGTGAGTGTCCCTCATTGAGTACCCATCCATGTCCCAGCGCAAATGTCCTAGCTGTGGGCGTACGTGGTTACCCCAGGGACCATGGGCCTCTTCATATGCGCACGTCTATTTCCATCGGGACGCAGCTTCTGCTGGTATATAGATCTGTTTCTCTCTATGCACATCTGTGCCTGGTGCATGTGGCTATGAGAATACAAGCTCACACAGCTCAGGACTGCACATCTGTGCACCTCTGTGCATGTCTTCACAGATCTCTAGGGGTGCGTATCTATAGCCAGGCTCCTCTCTAGGTCGGTTTTACCTTCACAGCTCTATCTGTCTCTGGTTGCTGGGTACAGGGATGGTGCCCATGGGACAGCAGGGGTGCTGCCCACAGAGGCCTGGACTGACATGGGGTGTGGCAGAGGGCGGGAACAGGGAGGTCTGTCCACCCCTGGGGACTCCTGGTTGGCCCAGGAGCCACATCTCTCCCTTAATAATGACCCTGGGGACCTGGATAAATTTCTTATGTGTGGCCCTGTAGCAGAAGGTAGGAGGTAGGGACACTGGGGAGTGGCTCCCACCCTCTGCTCTGGCCCTACAGTGTGAGAGAGGTTACATCCCGGACGTCTACTGGAATCTATTGGTATGCCATGGGGTGTGCACAATGGGACTGTGTGCACATGGGTGTGTCGAGTGTGGGGGTCCCTATATGACTGAGGGTGGGGGTAGAAAAGGAGAACACCAGGGAAAGAAGTGAAGGGGCCAGGAGAAAAGGGGAAAGCTGCCAGCAAGGGAAGCAGGGAGTGTACTTCCTGGGAGTGGAGGCTGGAGGGAGCTGGGGTCGGGTCCCCAAATGGCAGAAGGTGGCCTTTGGGGTCTTGCTGGCTCCCCATACCTCTGGGAGCCAGACCTGCCCCCCCTCCAAGTCTGGGAGCCACATCCCCTCACCCTGAATCTATCTTTCTTTCACAGTCACTCTGCCCTGTTCCTGTTCTCAGCAGCTGGGGCGTGAAGGCCAGCTCAGGAATGACATCCCGGAAGTCCAGATGGACCAAGGACAAGGATTCCCAGGAGCCCCCGGACAAGGGCGTGACCTTCTCAACCTCCAGTTCCTGGGCCGACGGGAAGAAAGTGAGGAGGGGGCTGGAGTCGCCACCACTTGGGGACCCTCACCCCCAGCTTTGCCCCACTTCACTGAGCCTCCCAACCCTGCAGGGAAGCGGGTCCTGACCCCACATCACAGAGGAAGAAACTAAGGCCCAGCGTCCCACAGGGCTGCTCCCTGCTGGGGCTGGGCTGAGCGGGAGCCCACTGTCCTGGGTCAGGGCAGCAGCTTACGGGTCAGGCAGGGATCAGGCCCCTTGTGAAGCAGCTAGACTTCAGCAATGGGTCCCCGCTGTTATCCATGGTGTACTGGAAGAGAGCAATGGTTTGGGTTGGAAACTTCCCAGGCTTGGATTCGGGTTCTGCACCTGACAGCTGTGTGACCTTGGGAAAGTCACTCCCTGCTTGAGCCTCAGAGTATCCACCTGGAAAGTGGGGCTAGACCACTCTGGGGACTGTCTGGGAGGTAAAAGGCTTTGTGAACGCTACGGAGCTGAGCAGCAGCAGGTGACAGTGTGCTCAGGGTGGATGAGTGCAAAGGGCAACGCTGACAATGACTGAGTGACTGTGTACTGAGCCGTACCGAGGCCGCTGCAGTTAATCCTCCTTGCAGCTCTCTGAGAGGTCCCACCATTGGCCATTGCACCCTTGGGAAACCAGTGAAGCAGCTGCCCAGGGTCCTTCAGCCCATAAGTGGCAGGACCTGATTCAAACCCAGGATGGCCCGGCTGCAACACTGGCTCTCTGGGCCACCAGACAGGGTCACCAGGGAAGCCTGACAGAAGGGGGTCCTGAAAGAGGATTTGCAGAGGGCCAGGAGGCAGAGGGGGTGAGAGACACACAAAGGAGGCCTCCCGCTGGCCCAGCTTCTCTCCTCCCTCTCCTTTGATGGTCGATTAGTCCTGCTTCTGTGGCCAACCTTAGGACCTCTAACAGGTCAAGGTGCATTAGAGGAATCACTGTTACATAAGTTGCACCTTCTGGCCTCCAAAGAGGCTGCTGGGCTGAAGGATCATGTGGTAAGCTCTATTTAAACATTCATTAATTTAGGTTAACTTTAAAATCTGTACAACAGTTTCACAGGATAAGGATTATGAGTTCCATTTCACTGTTTGGTGAGTAGGGTTCAGAGAAACTTGCTTTTATTACTTCAACAAGCATTTATTGAGCACATACTCTGCCAGGGCCGATGTTCAATACTTAATGCACATGAGCTCATTTCATTTCCACAGCTCTATGAGGAGGTGTTAGGATACTAATATTCCCCCACTGTTCTCAAACACCCTCTGAGGGCAGTGCTACCCCAATTAACACCCCTGGCTGGTCATTGTCTTCCTGCCAGTACCTGAACACAAAGGTAGCAGATCTGCGTTATTTCAACATGTGGTGCCGATTAGCTGGTCAACAAATAGTCGCCAAGAGAAGGAATAGAAGTATCCTATTTTCAAATGCGGGAACTGAAATTCAGAGAAACAAAGTGACTGGCCCAAGACCCCACAGCTTCTCAGTGGCAGAGCTGTGTTTTGAACCTACCACATGACAAGCTTGAAAGCCTGTATTCTTACCATGGTGCTAATTCTACCCACACAGAACCCCATTGGTGGAGAGGAAGAGGAGGTCTGAGCTGGGATGCAGACTCAGGGTGGTGCACTGCAGATGCCTGGAGTGGCAGGCAGCAGAGCTGAGACCCCCAGAGCCCCTTCACTGAGTGCCCTGTCTTCCTCCATCTCCACCTGGCCCACCGATGTCTCCTCAGGCTGCCGGCCATGCTGGTCAGGGGAGCAGGACTCCCTCATCAGGTCCTCCGTTGAGAAAGGGGCCCAGCCGAGTTCCTGAAAGCCCAGAGGCAGGAGATGCCACACTCAGTCTCCGGGCTCTCCTGGCTGCGCGCAGGCTCACGAAGGAGCTCAAGGTGAGTGGAGGGGCCAGACAGTTGATGAGGTGTGGAGGATTTCAGAGAGCAAGCTAACCTCTTCTTTATGGCTGTGGAAACTGAGGCCCAGAAAGGATAGAAAAGACAGACTTCCATACTCGCTGAGTGTCCACTGTGCACCAGGCAGAGCCCCACCCAGACCTTGCATGCCTGCTGTAACAGCCTCTGCAGTGCCCAGGAGACAGTAGACATCTCTGGAATCAGGGCCATCATGAACCCAGCAGAAAATCTGCACAGGGTGGGTGTTTGGGAATATCTGCTGAATACCTGAATGAATGAGTTAGTTCTCAGAATAATCAGAGGAGGAAGGAGTTATTATCCACTGAGGAAACAGGCTCAGGAAGGAGAGGTTTGATGACAGCATCAAATGCTACTGAGAAATGACCTCTGGACACCAGAGCTTATTGGGGCATTGGCTGGAGTGGGCAAGAAGGGCAGGGAGGTAAGGAAGCAGGCTCTGAAAATCCTAGGCAGCTCCCCAAGGAGAGGCTAAAAATGTGTGTGTGTGGAGAGAGAGAGAGAGAGAGAGAGAGAGAGAGAGAGAGAGAGAACACATGAGTGCATTCTTCACTGGAACAATGTGGAGGTAAGGCAGGTGGTTGTTTTGTTTTCTGCATTAACATGTGGGATACTGGGGCAGACTTCAGTGCTATTGGATAGAGTCAGTAGAAATATTCTGGAACTTCCTGGGGGAAAAGATCCATTTCTCCAGAGAGTCAGAGAATCATTGAGTTGAACACAAAGGTTTGCTTCTTGGTAAAGATGCTGTTCCCTCAGAGGGGCAAAGGAGGCCCCTGGGGGCTAGGCACAGAGTTGAGCACTTTACTTAGACAATCTCCTGTATTCCTCAAAGCAGACCCGGAAGGAAAGGAATTATTGTCTTTCTTTACAGAGGAGTGGTAACTAACTCATAGTCATGAGAATTTCACCAACTCGTTTATTCATTCAACAGTCGCAACTGCAGCTGGGTGCACACCTGTAATCCCAGTACTTGGGAGGCTGAGATAGGAGGATCGCAGGTTTGAGACCAGCCTCAGCAATTTAGCAAGACTCTCAACGACCTAGCAAGACCCTGTTTCAAATTAAAAAAATAAAAAGTGTTGGGCACATAGCATTGATGTAGAATGCTCAATCTGCATCAATGTAGAATGGGTTCAATCCCCAATAACACACACACACACACACACACACACACACACACACACACACACGCACACACACAGAGCCAGGCATGGTGGCATATATGCAATCCCAGTAATTGTGAGACTGAGACAAAAGGATCACAGGTTCGCAGCCAGCCTCAGCAACTTAGTGAGATTCTCTGCAATTTAGTGAGAATTTGTTTCAAAATAAAAATAAAATAGGGCTGGGGGTGTAGCTCAGAGGTAGAATGTCTCTGAATTCAAACCCTAGTACCACACACACACACACACACACACACACACACACACACACACACACAGAGTCATCACTGCAACACTTATTATTGGCCAGACATTGTGCTAGATGGTGGACAGGTGGGGAGGGGATGCTGTATTGAGCCCTGTCCTGTGCAAGAACACCACTTTCTCCCATAGCTATTTAACCACTTGAGCATCCATTTATTTGCTACCGGTCTCTAAAGACTGTGAGCATCAAGTAAGATGATGTAGTAGACACTGCTGATATGCCACCTGTGTCACCCTGCCCACCGGGAGGCCCCTGCAGGAAGCTCCTATGTGCACTGCTGGTTCCTTGAGGTCTTCTCTGGCTACCAGACACAGGACACCCAGGGGAGCCAGAATTGCCAAAATTCATGCCCTCAGCCAATCAGGGCACTGGCTTGTTTGTGGATAAATGCCTCAGTTTCCTTGTCCTTAGGAAATTAAGAACAGTTCTTCAGTCTCCTACAGGATCCCTGCAGTTGGCACCAGGGGTAACCTGCTCACCCATGCACAGTTTACTCTCTCTCTTTTATTTTGTAGTACTAGGGATTGAACCCAAAGGCATTCTACCGTCGAGCTACACCCCCAGCCTTATTTTATTTCTTGTTTGGAAACAGGGTCTTGCTAGGTTGATGAGAGTCTCACTACTTGCTGAGGCTGTTCTTGAACCTGCAATCCTCCTGTTTCAGCCTCCCAAGTACCTGGATTACAGCCGTGTGCCATCACACCCTGCTACAGTTTACTCTCTCACCACATTTCCCTGAATTCTCTCCCAGGCAAACTTTTTGCACCTAAGTCCTTGCTCAAAGTTACCTCTGGGGAAAACCCTGCAGGAGACATCCAGCAAATGTTCAATGCTCATTTTCATTTTTACAGAATCGGACATATTTGAGAACACAGTTGCAGCTCCAGCAGAACCATCGTTGTGGGCCAATTATCACCATCCAGGAGCAGGTCTGAGCCAATGGCCTGGGGACTCAACGAGACAGGGAGGGGGCCAAGGCCATGGGCCCCAGGGCACTTGTAGATTGAGTCACTCGGAAGCACACAGCATTACACAATTTATAAAGCTATTGTGTGTGTTGGGGGGTGGGGTGCTGAGGATTGAACCCAGGATCATTCTACCTCTGAGCTACAACCTCAGCCCCAATTTTTATTTTTGTTTTAAAACAGGGTCTCACTAAATTGCTGAGAGTCTTTGTCGCTGATGCTGTCCTCAAACCTGCAATCCTCCTATCTCAGCCTCCCAAGTACCAGGATTACAGGTGTGTGCCATCATGCCTGGCTAAAGCTATTTTCTTATGTTCCAGGCTCCGAGTTTCATTTTCCAACATAGTGTTCCAAGTTATATGCTCCAACACAGGGGTTTATGTGAAACACACTAAGCTTCAAGTCTAAATGCTATTTGTTGCAAACCTCTCTCCCTCCTTGCAGGTTCCCTTGTGGTCAGCCAGGCCTGAGGTGAAGTTCCCCTGTGTCCGAGCAGAGGAGCTGATGCAGGCTCACCTGCCCACCAGGCTGGCCGGGGTGGCCTACCATCCGGCCCAGTGTGCCCACCTGGCTGCCATTCTGAGTGCTGAGATCCGGGACCTGGTCAAGGCCATCACCCCGCCCCGCTACAAGCTCGTGTGCTCTGTCAGCATTGGGAGCAAGGGGAGGGATGATGTGGTGGTGTCCAGCCAGAGCCTATGGGACCCACATGCAGACAGCTTTGCCGCCTCCCATTATGAAAACCCCACACTCTTCTGTGTGGCACTGGTGCATGCCATCTATTTGGAATGAGCCCTGTGGAGTGAGGGGCGTGGGCCCCCATGGGGCCTCACAGTAAGACCTGGCATGGAAACTCAGTCCCCAGCCTCCCCGTCCATCTGTGAGCACCTGGGAGAGCAGCAGTCACCTGGGCAAGGCCTAATGAAAAGGAAGATAACAAGGTGTGTCTCCCATCCTCGTCCTTGGGCCGCCCAGACCACACACGCTTTGAGCGCCCCTGCCTCCGGCTGGGATCCTATCAGCCACGTGCAGCTCCCAGCTGGATGTGTGATCTGAAGCTCTGAGCTGTAGCTATCTCTTTGATTAATAAAAAATGGGAGATAAATTAATAATGACTTAATACATGCAATTTGGGATCAAAATCTTCCAAAGTATGGGAAACATAATAAAAAGGGGCGTTTTAGTCTCTCTCTCTCTTTCTTTCTTTCATTCTTGAGTTGGGGTCTATGTTCCCCAGGCTGGCCTTGAACTCCTGGACTCAAGTGATCCTCCTGCTTCAGCCTCCCCAGTAGCTGGGACAATAAGGGTGCACCACCACTCCGGGCAGTAGAATTCTGGGTCTTGAAAAGTTTAGACATGCCGGGTGTGGTGGCGCATGCTTGTAATCTCAGCATTTGGGAGGCTGAGACCAGAGGATCCGGGTTTGCTGCCAGCCTCAGTTACCTAGTGAGGCATTCTGCAACTTAGTGAGACCCTGTTTCAAAATAAAGAATAAAAAATAGGGCTGGGAGTGTAGCTCGGAGGTAGAATGTCCCTGAGTTCAATCCCCAGTACTGAAAAAAAAAAAAAAAAAAGTTTGAACTTAAGCGCTGAATTCAGGGGTTAGTCATGAGCCAACTACTATTGGGGAGGGCCACCTGGGAGAGGAGAGAAAGGAGGAGAGATCAGGCCTCACATCCACTTGATGCCAGGTGCAGTGTTTGGGTGACAAATGTCCTCCCTGGGATAAAGGACAGATGACCTGGAGATGGTGCCACCATCCCCATTTTATAGATGAGCAACCTGAGGCTCAGATCAGGAAGAGACCTGAACCCAAGGCTGTTTCATTTAAAAAGGAAAACAAAAAGAAAGGAAGGAGGGAAGGGAAGGAAAATAAAGGAAAGAAATAGAGATGGAAGCATAAAGGGTATAGAATAGACTAACATGAAGTGGAAGACAAGGAGGAAATTTTTTTTTTTTTTTACATTGCTGGGGATTGAACCTAGGGGCCCTTTATTACTGAGCTACATCTCTGGCCCTTAAGGGGGGGAAAAAAAAAAAACTTCTTGAGACAGGGTTTCCTTAAGTTGCCCAAGCTGGCCTTGAACTTGTGATCTCCCTGCCTCAGCCTCCTGAGTCACTGGGATTTACAAGTATGTGCTACCACATCTGGCAAGGGAGTTTAAAAAAAAAAAAAGTTGTTTTTTCTTTGTGTATGGTACTGGGGATTGAACCCAGGGGTGTGTTCTGCCTCTGAGCTATGCCCATAGTCCTATTTTATTTTATTTGGGGTATGGGGGATTGAACCCAGGAGCATTCTGCCTGCGAGCTACATGCCAGCTCTATTTTATTTTTA
>PVLC010003062.1:48128-71247 GCA_004027655.1 Graphiurus murinus
TACTGGGGATTGAACTCAGAGGCATTCTACCTCCGAGCTACACCCCCAGCCCTATTTTTTATTCTTTATTTTGAAACCGAGTCTCACTAAGTTGCGGAGTGCCTCACTAGGTAGGTGAGGCCGGCCTTGAACCTGGATCCTCCGGTCTCAGCCTCCCGAATGCTGGGATTACAAGCGTGCGCCACCACGCCCGGCTTTTATTTTTATTTTGAAGCAGGGTCTTGGTAGGTTGATGAGTGTCTCACTACCCCAAGTACTAGGATTACAGGTGTGTGCCACTATGCCCAGCTTTATTTTCAATTCTGAAACAGGGTCTTACTAAGTTGTGGAGGTCCTCCAGAAGTTGCTGAGACTAACCATGAACCTGCGATCCTTCTGTTTCAGCCTCCGAAGTACTGGGATTATAGGCATGCACCACAACACCTGGCTGGAGTAAATGTTTTTAAGTCCCTATTTTCTGAAGAGCATTGACTACATTTAACATTTTAAAAAATGTTTAATTATAAAACGATTTCAAACACAGAAAAAGTAGAATATAGCAGACATCATGGAACCCATCACCCAGATTCATGTGTTGCAATATTCATTTAGAATATTTTTGTGATTAAATACAAGTACAGATATGGCCTAAGCCCCTTCCATCCCCCCTTCTGTCCGTCATCAGAGCCACTGTGCTTGTAGTTGGCGCCTCTTTCTCGGCAGGCAAAATTATTTTGGATTTGTGCAATTTTCAAAGACAGGTATCTCACCGTACCTATCCTTTTACAGCATGCATTTCACTCTTTATGATGTTTTTAGGATTTCGTCTATGCTGAAACATGAGGCTCACATAGCACCATGTGGGGCATGACACCCTGCCACAAGCCCAAGTGACCCGGTGACAAGTGCCTTTTGGCATCTTGGTACCAGAGGTATGGCTGGTTCCTCAAGGATGTCCCATGTAATGGAACCCGGCCCCAGCAGTCAGGCTGCACAGAACCCCACGGAGGGAGGGAAAAGGGAGGGTGACCCATTCCAAGGGCTGCCGTTACCACTTGTGGCCTCGTCTGATTCCGAGACATCAGACATCTAAAAGGGTGCAAAGAGAGACATAAGAATTTCCCCAGGCTCTCCACTCCTTAAGCGGGGACCCTTTCACCTCTAGTTATGATGTTATCCCCAGTGACAATGGCATGTCCCTGGCCCTCCCTTAGACTGGGCTAAAGCCCTTTCCCTCCACCTTCCACTTTTACAACATGCATCCCTTTTGGAACTCCAAGTTTAACTTCTGCCTTCCGTGCCAGGCTGGGAGCTTTCGGCTCCTGCTTCACTGTTGTTTCCTGAGTGCCTAGAACAGAGTCAGGCTCACAGAGTCAGGCTCATAACGGCCCAGGAGCACGTGCGGGCAGAATGAATAGGACACCCTAGTGGGGGGTGGGAGAGCGGGAGGACTAAGCACAGACTTCAGAGGCCCTCACAGAGGAAAAGGGGGAGGAGTCAGGCAGGAGGAGATCATGGTTCCTGCTCAGAGCTTCGAATCTCAATCAGGGCCTTTCATTTTCATCACACTGCTAGAAAAAGCCTGAGCCTCACAGAAAAGTGTCCCACAGGAAGAAGCCTGAGAAACTCTGGGCCAAACTCTTGACTAGTGGTCTTTTTAGAGCCTTTACTTTGCTCAAATGGGATTCTTGCAGGTCACACTCAATGGCCCCACTTCTAGCTGTCATGGGTTTCCTGGCTGTGAAGCAGATTGGAACCTTTGCACAGTCCTGCAGCTGCATGGCTGCTAAGCAAACACAGCACAGCACAGAGATTTGCTGCAACTTTTGGGACAGGCCAGGAAAATCCTTTCTGACAAGTAACATTTATTCCATACCCCAACATAGAAATGGGATAAAAAATAGAACTGCTGTGGTTGAAGTGGAGTCTGGAGACCCCTCTGTCCATCATCTCTTCTCTGCTGTCATCCATGTAAAGGAACCCTTGTGATCTGTGGGGGCCCAGTTTGTAAACCACTGGTGCAGAACCAGGAGCACAGGATTAAAATTAGAAAGCTTCTAGTGCTGGTTCTATTAACTGTTTCACCTTGGGCAAGTCATTTAACCTCATCAGGGTTTGGTTTCTCCATTCATATGAATCTGTTGGACTAGAAGCTTCCTGGCATCCTGAACTTTCAGCTTTGCTATATGGCTGCAAAAGCATAACTCAAGGCTTCATGGCTCTCTAATTCTAAGATCCCATTGCTTAGTATTCCAACTCGGGGGCGGTCTGTAGCCAGCCTGTGCTAGTGCAGCACACCAGAGCCCAGGCTGCAAAGCAGAATTCATTAACTGCAGTGCGCTGCCCGGGGGCACTGGCTCCCTGGAGAGGGCATGCCCTGCCCAGGATGGAGGGGGTGGGGTAGGGAGAGCTGGGTAGACCTGGATCAGCAGCCACTCAGTGGGCAGAGCTGGGAGAGGAACCCAGGTCTCCCGCTCTATCTTTAGATCTCCATGGCAACCGTCGCCAGGGCACCGAGCTGAAGGCATGGGCTGAGCTGGCTGCCTGTGGGAGGAGGGAGGGGCGTGTGCCTGCCATGCCTCTTCTTTTGCTGCAGAAAGGGCTCTGGGCTGGGCTCTTGAGCCACTGAAGGATGACTGAAAGCAAAGCCATTTGCAGCAGGAAAGGCTTGGGGCCAATACAGAGGTAATCCAGGGTAACACCTTGCTCTAAAAGTATGGGCAAGTCATAGAACCCAAGACCTTCGGCACATCAGGCTCATAGCACTGTAGGTTTGTAAGTCAAGGTCCTTCTGTAAAGAGCTTTTGCCCTCTCCGGGAGTCATTCCCTAAATATTCAGAGAGCACCTAATCTCAATCAGTGCTAAGGAGCCACTGATGGGCTCTCTAATCAGAGGGACTAGGATGGTTTCTCCTGCCTTCTGCCCAACTGATCCTGCAGTTCAGCTTGCATTTGGCCTTCTTGCAGGAGTCCTCCCTGACTCCAGGCTGGCTGCTCATCTCCTTAGGGTTCCCGCAGCCTCCAGTCCTCCCTCCACATGGAGACGCCAGGAGGGAATGACTAGCCTCATGATGCGTCCAAGGGGGTAAAGATCTTTGTCGATGGTCACCTGGCAAGTTAGCAGCAGGCAGGACCAGGCCTGGACTCCATGACTTCTGAATCTCATCTGCAATCCTTCCTGTGTCCCCGAAGCAGGCCCCAGGCTGGGGCTTTGGAAGCGAGGCCAAAGCTAGAAGAGGAAGTAGGAGTCCGCGGCCAGGCCTGTGCACACCAAGCATTTGGCCATGTCCTCGGTAAACTCAGGCGAGCCACAGACCAATGCAAATGGCTTTCTCCGACAGCAGCCGACCAGCTCTTCAATCAGGTCCTGGCCCAGGCGGCCAAAGCGGGTCCTCTCTCGGTAACTCCAAGGAAGCTCTTCTAGGGAGCTCTCCTGGAAAGATGAGAAAGAGCAGAGCAGGGGTGACTACTGGGACAGGTCCCTGGAATTCACATGGCCAGCTCTTCTCTGCCAAATGAAGAAACTGAGGCAGAGAGGGACGTCAACCTTCACCGAGCCCTACCAGGAGCCAGGCTCTTCCTCATTGCCCTCTCCAGAGCTGTGGGGAGTTGTCACCCTCCTGCAGCAGGTGAGCATGGGGGAGAAGACCCATGCCCTGGGCACACAGGAGGTGAGGGTGGCGCAGGCCCAGAACTCGAGCCTCACCACCTCTCACCACCTCCCTGCAGCGCAGCCCCGTCTCTGGGAGGCATTCTCCCCAGAATCCCCCCAGCCTGCCCGTCACTGTCACCTGGGGCCGTACTCAGTGTTCATTTGTTTTGAGGTCTCAGTGAGCTACGGTACTCATCTACAGCATTTCCTGAGTGCTCACTCAGTGCCAGGCACCTGCTAGGTGGTGGGACAGGGCAGCCGCTCCAACAGACCTGGCTCCCGTCCTCGCCCTGGCTGTGTGTCCTAAGCGGCAGTGCCATTGCTGTGGAAGAGGTTTTTCCCTCAGATAAAATATCTGAGCCAGCACTCTAGGGGGCACAAGGCCCAAGCAACCCTGGCTCCTTCTCTTCCTGCCCTGCTAGCTGTGGCTTGGGCCTCCTCAGGCTCCCAGAGCGAAACTTCTACCTCTACCTACCTTGGAGGAATTTCTCCTACTATTTTTCCATAAGTATAACATACTCATGGAAAAGTGTACAAATCATTACACATATATAGTTTGAAGAACTTTAACAAAAAGAAGAAACCATACAACCAGCACACAAATAAAGAAAACAAAGCCCAGAGCAGGGTGGTTCCTCCAAAAACCTACAAAGGTCAGGTGCCAGCTCCAGGGACAAGAAGACCAAACCTTAGCTCCCCACCACTTCCTGTCTGAGTGATTCACCTCTCTGAGCTATAGGATGAGGGTGCAGGTTGGAGAAAGTCACTGTCCCATGAGCCATGGTGAGGGGGCCACCCTGGAGAGGCCCTGGGGCCTGAACAGCATGCCTCACTTTTCTTCCTACTGCCCAGTTCCCTCAGCCTGCTGGGCTAGCCTGACCAAACTCCAACTGTGCACAGAGGCACGTGGGGTCTGGTAGCTGCTCAGGTGGGAAGGTGGTCTGTAAACAATGGAGCAGCAACTGGGTGGAGGAGAGCAGGCTGTGACAGCAGGAACCAGCACAGCCTAGGGGTGTGGAAGAGCTTCCAGGACAGACCATGCTTTGGCAGGGATAAGTGTTAGGGGAGAAGGGGGAACTGCACACAAGCAGAGGCCTGGCAGCCAGGAGAGCACAGCACACTGGCCTCCAGCAGACCAGTGACATTAGGACACAGTGTGGGGGGTGGGTGGGCCAGGAGTTGAGCCTGCAGGGGTTGATAGGGCCACTGGGCTTGATCGTTGTCCAGAGGGCAGTAGGAGCCAGTGAAGGGCTAGAAGCAGGACAGTGGAAGGGTAAGATCTGCCCTTTGGCCTGCAGGATGAAGGACAAATTGGCAGGGTGTAGCTGAAGCAGGAGACCCTGGAGGGTGCTATTGCTGGAGCCCAGGCAGGAGAGGAGGAAGCATCCTGAGCCACCATCCTCAGCCCCCTTCACCTGCCCCTGATATCCATGGTCTGCCTACTCCCCTGCCTGGCCCCAGGCCTCTGCATCATCAAAGCTCCTCCCAGGCTGAAGATGCACGTTTGTGTGTGTGTGGGGGGGGGGTACTGGGGATTGAACCCAACAGCATTCTACCTCTGAGCTACACCCCAGCCCTATTTTATTTATTTATTTATTTATTTATTTATTTATTTATTTATTTATTTATTTATTTATTTATGTGTTACTAGAGATTGAACCCAAGGGCATTCTACCTCCAGGCTATGACCCCAGTCCTATTTTTTATTCTTTATTTTGAAATAGGGTCTCACTAAGTTGCGAGGGCCTCACTCAGTAGCTGAGGCTGGCCGTGAACCTGGATCCTCCAGTCTCAGCCTCCCAAGTACTAGGATTACAAATGTGAGCCACCATGCCTGGCTCCTATTTTATTTTTATTTGGAAACAGGGTCTAAGTTGCAGAGGGCCTCACTGAGTTGCTGAGGCTGGCCTTGAACCTGCAATCCTCCTGTCTCAGCTTCCCAAGTACTGGGATTACAAGCATGCACCACCATGTCCGGCTGAAGATGAACTTTAATCCAAGTCTCAAAGCCAGGCTGAAATGCCACCCGCTGAGCAAAGCCCTCCCTGACCTGCCCTGTCCTCTCACACCTTGCACTGAGTGCAAAGAGAATGACCTCTGAGCAGAACCACCTGGGTTCGAATGCAGCTCCCCCCACCTAGCTGCATTCCTTAATCTTTGTTTTTAATATTTCTGTGCCTCAGTTTCTACAACAGAAAAGGGGACATGAGGGCATTACCAGTCCTGTGAGACTGTGATGGAGAGTAAATGAGTTAGCACACATAAAGTGCTTTGAATGGTGTTGGGTACAAAGCAGCACTCCAGGGAGGGAAGCCCTTATCAGCATCCCTGGGGCTGTGTGCCCATGCTCAGGTGAGCGCCAGGAGGGCGGGGAGCCAGTCAGCTCCACTGTCCTGTCCTGGCATCCTACAAGTGTGTGGCTGGAGATAGAGGAGAAGGCGAGCTGGCCCACAGCCTGAAGCCCCTCCCCAGGGGCTCTGCCAGGGCCTGAGCTCCTGCCCCTCCCCCACCATGGCAGACCAGGCCTTGCTTCGCTCCACCCTTCGGCTGCACACTCACCTCCAGCTTAATGCCCCTGCCCTGGGCACTTCCTGCTGCCACTAATGATCACAAAGCACAACCCTCTTGATGTTCATGCCATGGAGCATTCTGTTCCACAGTGAGGCCCACAGGTCCCAGCCCCTGGGGAGCCCAGAAACTCTGGTTTGGGGATGGGAAGTCCAATTTCCTGACCCTATCCCTTCACCCATCCAGCCACAATGTTGAGGATAGGCTAAGTTGTTACCTGATTATCTACAGGTGCCTCAAAGAGGAAACAAATGATAGAGGTATCCACAGGACAGAGCAAGAAGGCTGGCCCTGAGCTCAGGAACAGTGAGGAGGCCCCAGTAAGGGCCCCCAGCTCCAGGGGTGCAGGAGAGAGAAGTAAGGCTACAGACCACATGAAGGCAGAACAAAGGTATCCGAGAACTTGGCTTGAGGTGAGATGCAAAGAGGTCCCACGCCTTGACCCAAATGGGGAGGGTTGAGAAGCTCACCAAGTGAACTGAAGAGACGAGAATCAGGGGAGAGGTGTCAGGGGTAGAGTTGGAGAACCTGCAGCTTGGTGAGTATGACGGTAGCTGTCCTCCCATGGAAGGACACACTGAAGTGACAGGGACCCTAACAAGTGCAGTGATGGAGCCAGTGTGTGCCACTGGTTGCTGAGAGTCCCTACTCTGTGCCCAACATCACACACATTACACACTGAGGAGAACCCTGAGGAACTGAACATGCAGGGGCCTCCCTCCAAGTCCATACCCAGCCCCAGGCCACACAGCTGATGGTGCCACAGGGCAGGCGAGGGCAGTGAAGGGTGGGGTAGGAGCTGGTGCTCAGGGAGGAGTCAGACCCAGGCTCAGTCCTGCTCACGCCCCGTCTACAGCATGACAAGCCAACCCTCGCCTCCCAGAGCTCCATTTCTCTTCTGCGTATAGTGACAGCTGCCTCTGGCCAGGTGCCTGATCCTCCAGTGACAGGGATCATTAGGATGGCATGTAGCAAAGAGGTCACAGCCAGCTCTTGGGGTGGGTGCAAGGGGACTGCAGGGAAGGGAGTCGCCATCCTGGACTCACCTGGCTGAGGACAAAGAAGGTGCGGACATTCCAGAAACGGGCCTGCTCCTGGAGGAAGGTTTTCAGGTAGATGCCATCAAAGGTCTTGAAGCAGCAGACCAGGGTAACAAAGGTCTCATCCTCCTCGTTGTCTGTGATGCTCTGCAGGATGGGGACCATGGGGGCCAGGCCTGTGCCTGCAGCCAGCATGAGGAGCTCACCAAACTGGGGAGCAAAATGGGCAGGACAGGTGGGTTGGACTTCATCTTGGGCTTGCTTGAGCTGGTAAGTGGTGCCTTTCCTGGATGTCCCACCATCTGTGTCCCTGTCTACCTCCTCCAGGAAGCCATCCTGGCTCGTGGAAGGCACATGAATCTGTGTGACAGAGATTATGGAATCCCGAGGCTGAAAGGGAGCATCATGGTACAGTCCAACCTGTAAGGCACTTGGCTGCTTTCTAAACCATCCCCAGGAACATTCTGCTTACATGTTTCTGCTGTCATGGAACCCAAAAACAGCTTGTTTCATCACAGGCCAACTGCCCTTGCCAGAGAGGTCTTCCCACCTCAAGCTAAGCTGAACCTATTCCCATCAAAGCCTCGTCCTCTCCCTCATCTCAGCCCTGCCTTCTGGGTTGCTTCCTCTGCCTCCTGGGCAGCCCTACAGAGATCTCAGGGCACCAGCTTGTGCCCTCTGAGCCTGCTGTTCTCTAAACTAAAGGAGATAATATACACAAGTACTTAGCACAGCACTGGCTCAAACTGTCACACAATAAAGGTGAGTTCCTGCCTAAGAGGTATAGTACCATCAATTTCTCTTCACTGAACCCATTTCCTGGCTCTTGGCCTCTTAAAGATGACAAGTCAGGTCAGCGACCCACATAGAGAGGAGATTGGCCTCTGTATATAAATCCCTAACTACATGATCTGGACAAGTTCTTTCACCAATCTGGGCCTTAGTTTCTTTACTAGTAAAAAAGTACTTGGGAGGCTGACACAGGAGGATCTCAGGTTTGAGACCAGCCTAAACAACTTAGTGAGACTCTCAGCAACCTAGCAAGACCCTGTTTCAAAACAAAATATAAAAAGGAATGGGTTATAGTTCGGAGGCAGAATACCCTTGGGTTCAATTCCCAGTACCAAAAAGAAAAAGAAAGAAAAAAAAAAAAAAAGGAAAAATAAGCTGTGTGTGGTAATACACACCTGTAATCACAGATACTCAGAAGGCTAAGGCAGGAGGATTGCAAGTTCAAGTTCAGCCTTAGCAACTTAGCCAGACCTGGGTAGGATGTAGCTCAGTGGTAGAATACCCCTAGGTTCAATCCCCAGCAACACACACACACACACACACACACACACACACACACACACACACACAACACTTCCTCATAATAATGCCTATCTTGGAATTGTGAGAATTAAATGAGACGATATAAAGTGTATGGTGCAGAGCTGAGGCCTAATCCAATTAGCTTCCTTCCCCTTGGCAATCTCCAGACTCCCTCCTGTCAGCTGCTGTTGAGCTACATGGTGCTGTCCTGTGCTCCCACACTTCTAGCCTCTGGAGCTTTGGCCTGCCTCGCCCTTCCTTTCTCTCTTCTCTGCTCAGGAAGCTTCCCTGCACCAGGGACCAAGAGCATCTGGAGGACAGAGGCCTCATCTGATCCATCTCTGTGTCCTGAAAGTCCAGCAGGGCCTGGGCCTCGGTGGACACTTGGGTTTGTCTGCTGCATGAATGCACAGCGAGATGCTTGGGTGTCAGTCCTCGGGGCTGATATAACACTTGTGTGTAATGGAGACAACTGCAGAGCAGTGAAGCAGGGTGGCACGAGAAAGGAGCACTGACATCCAGGTGGGGGCAAAGCCAAGCCCCAGAGGAAGCTTCAGCGGCTAAGATGAATGTGGGCCCTAGACCTTCTGTTATGGTTTGGATTTAGAATGTCCCTGCAGACCTTGTGTAGACAAGGCAGCCACGTTGGAGGTGGGGCTTGGTTACCTAGGGGTTCCTCCTCCCCTTGCTCGCTCTCTCTGGCTTCCGGTCTCCGTGATGCAAGAGCAGAGCACTTGCTCTCCTGCTCTCTCTCTGCTTCCTGCTGCCATGCCCTGAGATCCACAGATGTCACCCCGCCTAACATGTACCGAACCCCTGAAATCTCAAGAACCGTGAGCAAATAAATCTTCCTTCCTCTAAGTTGTGGTCCTCAGGTGTTTGGGATTACAGCAATGAGAATGCTAACTGAAACACCCTCCTAGATAGGAAACATGGGGGCTAGGGCTGGGGGTGTGGTTCAATGGGAGAGCACTTGTCTACATGTGCAAGGCCCTGGGTTCCATCCTCTGTACTTCAAAAAAGAAAGAAGCTGGGGCCGGGCGTGGTGGCGCACGCTTGTAATCCCAGCGTTCGGGAGGCTGAGACGGGAGGATCCGGGTTCGCGGCCAACCTCAGCTACCTAGTGAGGCATTCCACAACTTAGTGAGACCTGGTTACAAAATAAAGAATAAAAAATAGGGCTGGGGGTATAGCTCAAAGGTAGAATGCCCCTGAGTTCAATCCCCAGTACCGCAAAAAAAAAAAAAAAAAAAAAAAAAAAAAAAAAAAAGCTGGGCATGGTAGCACATACTTGTAACCCCAGTACTTGGGAGGCTAAGACAGAAGGATCACAGGTTCAAGCCCAGCCTCAGCAACTTAGGGAGATTCTCAGTAACCTAGCATGACCCTGTTTCAAAACAAAAAATAAAAAGGGTGGGGGATATAGGTCGGAGGTAAAATGCCACTGGGTTCAATCCCTAGTACCACACGTACACACCAAAAAAAATAAATAAATAAAAATAAAAAGAAGAAAGGAAGAGAGAGCAGGGGCTTCTGAGTGTTCCGTGGGTACAAAGGACAGCCACAAGGAATGGAAGGCTCTTTTCAGAAAAGTTGATCACGACAACTCTCATCCGATGTCCATGCTAGGCCAGAAGAAAACAGGGACAATCCCCATGACCTGCTCCCAAGGGTCTGGGGAACACAGGCACACTTGGCTAAAATGCAGGGCTGAGCAGTTAATACCAGGAGAACACGGTGGAGGAGCACTGACATATGCATACCACACATGTGTGAAGTAATGAGCACTGTCCTGAGAACTGAGCATGCTACCACATAGCACATGCTAAGCACATAGGAGGTGCCTCAGATGTGTTTGGTAGTATTACTGTTGTTATTATTTTGCAATGCTGAGGACTGAACTCAGTGTCTCACAGATGCTAAGCAAGCACTACACCACTGACAGTATTATTATACACATGTATGTGTGTGTGCTTGCATGTGCATGCCCATGTTTATACACATACCCATGCATGGAAGAGGATTTGGAAAAATATACACCAAGGCACTAAGATTGATGTGTCTAGGGAAATGACCTGCAGGTATGTTTTCTTTTCTCCATTTTGTCTCTTTATATCTGCTCTCCCCCCACCCACCCTTTGGTAATGAACAAGTACTGCATTTGTAATAAGGGAAAAAAAACAATACACGCTATTTTTAAATTAAAAAGAATGGCGAGGCAAGCATGATTCATTCTTTTCCATTTGTTTTCATTTTGCTTTGTTTTCCTAATTATAAAGGTAATAGGTGTTCATTGAAGATAATGTGGAAAGTATAATGAATGAAGAAAATATAAATCACCCATAATTCCACCACCCAAAACCACTAATATCTCATTGAATTTCCTTTGTTTTTCTGTGTATTTTAAATTAGTTTCCCAATCTGTTGTATATTCACTTTCGTACCTAATGTTTGTCACTTGATCTTATAGTATAACTATATGTCATTTATAAACATAATTTTAAAATCTAGGATAATATTCCATCAAGTACCTGTAACCCAGCATACTTAACTTCCCCTGTTGTTGGATATCCGGTTTTTTGCTATTACAAATAAAGATGGCATGAACATGTGCAAAAGAGTCAGCATTTTGGACTCTTTCCATGTAACAGACTTCCAGAAGTGAAGTTACTGGGTTAAAGGATTTAAAGATTCTTAAGATGCTTGGTACACACTGCCAAACTGCTCTCCAGATATGAATCCTCTCCAGATATAAACCAACTGAAGAGAAATTACTGATTCTTTCTGGGAAAGTCAGGGAAGGATGTGAACATGCCTCAAAGACGAGGGCAAGAGGCTTCTGAGCCGGGAGCAGAGGCCAAAGGCTGTATTCAGTCTCCTGAGTGGAATGTGCATTGCAACAGCGTCTGAGGGTCAGATGGTAAGGAGTTCTAAATGCTAAGCACATGAGTCTGATTTCCTAAGCAATGGGCAGCCATGGACAGTCCTAGAGCATGGCAGATGGCTTCCTTTATTAGCACCTATTCCATCTCCTCCTCTGTTCAACCCTTGGGATGGCATTTAAGCTCATGAACAATAGCTTCACAGTGAGCTTCTGTGGTCTGAAACATGAGAATCACAGCCTAGAAGCTAAGCTAGAGGGTATCTCCTAAATATTTAGGGTACAGCACTGACCTGGTTTGGTTTATAGAAGAAACCTCCAAAAGGTCCTCGCCAGAAGGCTGTGTCTCCTGTTCTCCAGGACTCGACATACCGGGACATCAGCCCACTCTGGTAGCACTGGAAGCAAAGGCAGGGAAAGCTCAGTGGGACAAGCACATGCTGCCAACACAAGCCACAGCAGTCACTGATGTGGAGCTCCTCCTGCATGCTGTATGCTTTACATGTGTTGTCTCATTTATCCTCCTCTGCATCCTGCAGGTTGGTACTATCATCCTGATTTTCAGATGAGGCCCAGAAGCTTACACACAAGGTAGATAGGAAGGCTAGGATTCAAATCCATGGAACTATAGACTTCACCAGATATCTCAAACCCAAACGCTTACAGGGACCATGCAGGTTACATAACCAGGAAAAGACCCAGGTGATGTTTAATGGCAACTAATAGTCTCAGTGTTGGGGAGACAACAGAGAGTGGAGGGGACTGTGATAAACTAGTGGGGAAATGCTCCTTCTAAAGTGGAAACCACTTGGCAAGTCTTGGTCTAAGCTGTGGGGCCAATGCTGCCAGATCTGATTTTCCTTAAGGAATGGGAAATCAATGTTTTAACTTAAAGTCTCCTCTTTCTTTCTTTCTTTCTTTCTTCTACTAGAGATGGAACCCAGGGGCATTCTACCTCTGAGATACACCACCAGCCCTATTTTATTCTTTTATTTTTGAAACAGGGTCTCACTAAGTTACAGAGGGCCTCAATAAGTTGCTGAGGCTGGCTGCGAACCTGCAATCCTCCTCTCTCAGCCTCCCAAGTACTGGGATTACAAGTGTACACCACCACGCCCGGCTAAAGCCTCCCATTCTAAATGTCAGCAGTTAATTCAAAATTTTAAAACACTGCAGATATATTTGTGTGCTGGATCCAGTCTGCAGGCCCCTCGTTTGCAATCTCTGCATGATCCTGTAGCACCAGGCCAGATAAGAATATGAGGTTGTGGAAGGGACTCCTCCATGGGGTGGGCAGTCTACACTGAAGTGTGCTGCCCACTCTGTGCCAGGAACCATGTTGTAGCTGCAAGGGTAACAGTTGAACTTCAAGCTCCATGAAGGCAGCCAGTATGTGAACCATGGAAGGACTTAGTAAATATCTAAATGAATGAATGAATCCAGATTCAGACCTTCCCCCGTAAGAGCTCACAATCTAGGAGGGACCTGCATCTTACATACAGAAGATAGAGACTATCCCATTAGAAGAATAAAGTGCTAGAAGTCAGCCAGGCTTGAAGGAGGGTCTGGGCTTCGATCACCACAGCCACCTCCAATACCACCACAACTTGCGTGGATGCCATCTGCATAAGGCCAGGAAATCCTGGCTCAATTAGAAGAGATCTGGAGGAAGAGTACTTTTGTCTAAGCAGTACTGGCGATGAGCCCAGGCTTGCACACATCAGGCAAGAGCTCGACCACTGAGCCACAGCCCCCAGGAGGGTTGTGTTCCTGCCTCGCTGGAGGCTGTGTCTCAGAGCATGCTTTGGTTTCTGGCCATAGTCTGGGAAGGTACAGCCCCACCTGTGGCCTCAGCTATGGCACAGAGAGCACCAGGGAGAAGATTCTTTTGAGCCCCCCACACTGTTGTGGAGTAATTGCTCCACATACACTTGTCAAACCGAACCGACATTGAACTTTTGTCCTTCTACTTGGGATGGTACTGCCTGAGGGGACTTGGAGCTCCAGTTTATCCATCTGTAAAATGGGGATAATGTGATCTACTCATAGTTGTAAGAATGAATTAAGACAAGAATAAAGAGCCAGAAGCAGTTCCAGGAACCCAGCAGGTGCCTGAGAAGCAGAGCCTTCCTCCTTTCTAAGTGGGGAGGCAAACTGGCAAGCCCCATGCCTTCCCAATTTGCAAAGACATTTCCTGCTTTTCCTAGCCAGCAGCGTAGGGATAATGAGGTGCCTCTCTAAAGAGAGGCTTTTCGGCAAACGAAGGAGAAAATCAGCCTTACAGCTGGGAGGGATCCAGATGCTCTGGAGAACTGTCTCCAGGCTTATCCTCTCGACAGAAACACACCCAGACAAGCAGCGCGGGGAAGCGGGCCATTTGGAGAGGATTTACAGAATCTCCCAGACAAACATCAGTGTGCAGAAGGGATCCCATCCAGGCTTATGTGTGAGGGAATAAACATTCAGGCTCTGAAGGCAGGCAAGGGAGGGGGGAGTGGAGACTTCGATGGGGTTGAGAGTCAGGGGCCAGGGCTCACTAACCCACAGCACTTTTTTTTTTTCTTTTTGGTACTGGCAGTTGAACCCAGGGCATTCTGCCTCTGAGTTACACCCCCAGTCCTTTTTATTTTGAAACAGGGTCTCACTAAAATGATGAGGCTGAACTTGAACCTATGATCTTCCTGTCTTAGCCTCCCAAGTACTCAGATTAAAGGGGTGTGCCACCACGCCCAGCCCACAGCACTTCTTTGGTGTTGTTTGCAGTACTGGGGATTGACCCCAGAAGATATTCTGCCTCTGAGCTACATCCCTAGCCCTATTATATTATTTTTAATTTTTGAGGAGGGCCTCACTAAGTTGCTGAGGCTGGCTGTGAACCTGGGATTCTCCTGTCTCAGCCTCAAGTACTGGGATTACAGGTGTGCACCATCATGCCCGGCTCCACATCACTTCTTACTAGCTGTGGACTTTGGGTCATCTTGGGCCTCAGATTGCTGATCAATGAAACAGGGAAAACAATGCATGTCTAAGAAGGGAGATTGAGATGTGAAAGCTATTTTTCAATATTGGTGCTCCTTAGGAGACCATCTGGGAAATGATGATCTAGCGCCCTATGTTAGTTTGGCCCATGTGAAGCTGCTCTTTCTGTAAGTCAAAAATATTAGAGTGAGCCAGGTGTGGTGGCGCACGCTTGTAATCCCAGCATTTGGGAGGCTGAGACCAGAGGATCCAGGTTCGTGGCCAGCCTCAGCTATCTAGTGAGGCACTCTGCAACTTAGTGAGACCCTGTTTCAAAATAAAGAATAAAAAATAGGACTGGGGGTATAGCTCAGAGGTAGAATGCCCCTGAGTCCTGAGTTCAATCCCCAGTACCACACACACAAAAAAAATTAGAGTATCAGAGCTTTGTGAGTTCAGTCTGATTAATTTTTGCACAGAACTGGACTTCCAGGACTCCTTATATGTTTGTCATCTACTCTTTGAATCTCCTGGGTGTTTCATTTCCAACTCACTCTGTCAGTCTCATCTCTGTGAACTCCTCTGCCCATCCCAGCTGTCCCATAAGCACCCTCTCCTGCCACTCAGGCAGGGTACAGTTCCCAGAAGACTGTTCTGTGCCTCTCCACCTACATCTGGTTATCCATCCCTTGGCCTCGAATGCCATTCCCTACCACCACCTTCATACTCCTTGGGGGCCCATCTCAAAGGTCCCTCCCACCTCCTCCAGGGTGACGTCAGGTTATTTCCACCTGGTGGAACTCTCCCCCCTCGGTGCCTGCTTTGCAAGCCCCTTCTGTTCCACAATGAGTGCTCCTTCCCCACATCATGCCTCTTTTGCCACTGCCTCTGCTCTTCCAGCATGCAGAGCTTCCTTCCCACATTCTCCCTCTTTAGACGCTCAGCTTTGTCCAGGAAGCCTCCTGCCAACCCACTGCCCCCAGCTGGGCTGTGTCTCCACTCAGGGCATCTACCCCACTTGTCCCCAGGGGTTTTCCCCCTGAGGGCAGGCACTGTGTCTGACTCACCTCTGGAACCAGCGCCCAGCACACAGCAGGCATGGGGGCTCGGTTCCCTTCCACCTCTTGCCTCGGTGCTCACTCTCCACTCATAAGTTAAAAAGGTGAGAAGGAACAGCTTTCCCTAAAATCTCCAAGGAATATGGCCTCTGTTGGTGGTCTAGAAGCCCCCTCCCCAGGAGAGGAGGAGAGAAGAGAAGTATCATTCCCCAAGCTGGACCCTCAACCGTGAGGCCCCAATGGAGACGATAACTGAACGTTGCTGGTTCAAACTTCTCTTTATTATACCTCTCTCTCTCTCTCTGGAATCAAGGACACTACCCAAGCAGTAACAGTTACAGTACAGCAACCGTCTCTCCAAATAGTGCCTTTCCAACAGACTCCCAATAACCCCTCTCTCCAGCAATCAACCATCCACCAGCAACCCACCAACCACCAGCAACCACCACCCAGCAACCACCTGCCTTCTTCCAAAACCTCGCTCCAAAAACCTCTCTCTCCAACAGGAGGTGGAGGCTCTTAAAGCCGTGCAGGGTCTAGCCACGAGGTGCCTCATACAGCTCTCACCTGGGCAGGCCACAAGCCGGGCGTGCTGGTGCATGCGCTCTGGCGTGGTGTAACCCTAGGATGTTACCACCTGCAGCCACTTCTGGCACTCTGCCAGGCGCCATCTAGAGGCCGGGTCTTTCCGGCCGGGCTAAGACCCCGACAGAGAAGGCCCCCTTTACCTGGCTCAGCTGCTCCTGCAGAGTAGCCCCCTCCCCTGCACACCCTGGATGGAAACTGTCCCAAGCCAAGCAAAGTGGTGAAGGAGGCACCAGTCCATGGCACCACATAGCATCCTCCAGGAGCCAACTCACTCACCTTGATTAAAACTTCAAAGTATCCTTCTGCATTGGCAGGGCTGATGGGTGTATAGGCTCTCTGAATTTCCAGGTCATCTACTATCCCTCTGAGAAGGAGGAGCACACAGTCAGGTGGTCAGTCAAAAAACAAAAAACAAACCCTTGTCACACACCTCCTCTTACCAGACTGGTGAAAGTGAAGGCGGGGCCCAGTCACCCCCAGAGGTCTCACTGAGGGCCAGGCAAGGTACAGCAGAAGAAAGAGCACTGAGCTCACCCACTGACGTATGAGGCTTGTGAGACCCAGGCAGGTCACTTTACCTCTCAGGTGCCCCTTCTGCAAATGGGGACAGCCATCTACATCCTGGTTGTGTGGTTCCACTGGAATTACAGATGGGAGAGAGCTTTAAAAAGTGCACTGATGACATGAGCAGTTTTGAGGACATTGCTGTAGTTTTTCCTGACCTCTTCTCAACCATGAAGTCATAAAGACAAAAGCAACTGCTAAGGTTTATGAAATACTATCACATGGCAGGAGCATCAAAACTGGAAGGATCCTCAAAGGGGTACCAGTGCAAAGCCCTGTCCCTGCACAGGTTCTCTCTACAATGTTAACAATGGGGTCAGTATATCAATCCTAAGTAAGAATAAAGCCAGGCATGGTGGCTTAATCCTAGGACTTGGGAGTCTGAAATAGGAGGATTGCAGGTTCAAGGCCAGCCTTAGCAACTCAGTGAAGTCCCTCCCTCATCAACTCTGTAAGTCCATGTTTCAAAATAAAAAATAAAATAGGGCTGGGGGTATAGCTCGAAGGTAGAATTCCCTTAGGTTAAACCTCCAGTATACACACAAAAAATGTAACAATAATAGCCCTGCTGTATTAAATACCTACTATGCACCAAGCACATTATATGCTCTATTTCATTCCATTCAAATACCCAAGAGCAGAATCCAATGCTTATAGAAGGAAAGTCACTTGCACAGCTAGAATTCAACTGTAACTCTGACTCCAGAACTGGGTTCCCCATCACTACTCCTCAAAGCTTCTCAGGTGCACCCAAGTCCTACTGTGTGCCACCTGTTCTTTTCTGAGGTATGCAACAATTGCATAAACCCTGTCTCAATGCATCAAAAACTGGGGAGCTGAACAGAAACATATTTTAATAAGTGCTTATAAAACAAATGAGGAAATAAGGACATGGCTTAGATGCAGAGAGCACTATGGCATTTGCTGCAACAGAGGTAGAACTGACAAGTGTCATAGGGAGGGATCACTCTCATGTGCGGAACCTCAGTCGCCTCCTGGAGTTGGGTACTGAAGGACGAGCAGGCCACTGACAGGTGAAGGTGGCGACAGGAAGGGAAGTAACTCCAGGCCCAGGGAATAGCCCTGGCAAAAGCCCAAAGCAGAACAACGCGGGCAACTCAGAACTGGTGGGTGGGTTGTGAGGCTGAGACAAGGGGCATGTGTGAAGTGTGGGAGGGAGGACCTGGTGGGAAAGGAGGCTGGCCATGATGAGGATGTCATCATGGAAGCAAGGAGGTGCCCCAGAAGGTGGTTGGAATGACATGGTCAGATATGGATGTTAGGAATGTCACTGGAGTGGTAGAGGGGATGGAGGAGCCAGCTTAGAGGCAGGGGGTCCTGGACATCTCTGGTTTATGGAGGAAGAGTTGCAAGGGGCTGCGACCTGTCCTGTGGCCCCTCCTGCCCCATGAAACATGAACTTCAAACACCAAGGGCCAGTGTCAGGTGACAGGCAGTCTGACTAGCAATAAGATGTTCTCCCCTGGTTCCCACCTTGTCCTCTGATTACATCTTCTGCTTCCTGCCTCCTTTATTGGCTCCTCCTCTTCTTGCCAATCCCCAAATTCCAGTGTTTTCAGGGTTCGGATCTATGTACTTTCCTCTTTGTACACACTCATGCTACCAAATGCCATCCTGGTGTGCTGATAACTCCCAAACACATGTCTGCAGTCCAGATCTCTCTGCTGAGCCTCAAACCCATAGAGCTGACTGCCTGGCAGATGCCTCTCTCTGGACATTCCTAAGGTCCTTGTCCCTGGAAAACTGTGGGTAGGGATCAGGATGGGAGTAGAGTGCAAAGTAGGCTGGGAGGAAACTCAGAGGAGTGACTAAAGGCCTAACTCAGGAGCCAGGCTGTCTGCAGTTGAACCCTGAACCCAAGACATCTTAGCTCTATGATATTGGACAAGTTCCTTATTTTCAGTGACAGTGTCTTTTCTATCAACTGGTGCTGATTATATTAGGTTAAAACCTCAGACTTTAGAGCCAGACCGCCTGCCTTCAAATCCTGGCTTCAACATTTCCTAACTGTGTGACCTTGTACAAGTTCCTGAACCTCTCTGACTTTGATGTCTTCTGGGGGATGATAATGACACTACAACCCACACAGGACGGTGTGAAGGTTAAATGAGTTCACACATATAAGTGCACAGAACTGTGCCTTGGATAATAAATGCTATTAAAGTGCTCATGTTATTATTTATCATGAAAATGCATTATCTAGCTCCATCTCAAGAACCATCTGAGTCACATATTACTATGTCTACTCTGAAGATGACAAATGGAGGCTTAAGGGAGGTGGAGCAAGTTGCCCTGGGCCACCCAGCTAAAAAGGCAAAGTAGGCGGTGAGGCTTCCGTTCTCCCACTGCCCGAGGGTACCGGAGGACGAGGTGCTGCCCAGGCTGCAGGCCGAGCTGCCTGTTCCCAGGTAGTGCAAACCGGATGTGGTAGGTGTCCTTAGTGAGTTTGTCCATGGCACTGATGCGGAAGGCCAGGAAGGTCTCTGGGTTCAGCTCGGAGGAGCAGCTCTGCAACAGGAAAGACCTGGCAGCTAGAAGCTGGGCTCAAGAGACACATGAGCATCCTCCCCTTTCCCCCAAGGAGAGGTGTCTTGGTGAATCAGGTATGGGCATTTTTCAGATGAGAGAGCTCTGGGATTCATGGCATTCAGAGAAGGCTTCCTGGAGGAGGAGGGGTGGAATGGTAAGGACAGTGGGCTGAGACCTCAAAGACATGGATTTGAAGTTGGGTGCAGTGGTACACACTTATAATCCCAGTACTTGAGAGGCTGAGACAGGAGGACTACAGGTTATAGGGCAGCCTCAGTAACTTAGTGAGACCATGTTCAAGACAAAAAATAAAAAGGGCTGGAGGTGTAGCTCAGAGATAGAATATCCCTGGGTTTCATCCCCAGTACCAAAAAACAAAGGCATGAATACGAGTCCCTGTTTATAGTGTGACTCTGGACTAGTAAGCCATCACCACTCAGGCCTTGTTCTCCCCATAGGTAATACAAAGGTAGAGCTGGGTATGGTGGCGCAAGCTTGTAATCCCAGTACTTGGGAGGCTGAGACAGGAGGATCAGGGTTCATGGCCAGCCTCAGCTACTTAGTGAGGCCCTCCACAACTTAGTGAGACCCTGTTTCAAAATAAAGAATAAAAAAATAGGACTGGGGGTGTAGCTCAGAGGTAGAATGCCCCTGGGTTCAATCCCCAATACCAAAAAACAAAAACAAAAAAGACCCCAAACGTATTGGATTATCATTAAGGTCCCCTCAATTTTTGAACTCTATAAATCTGGAACTTGGCAGGTTGAGCAGGTCTCGTGTTTTGGAGGTGAGTGTCCTGGATAGAGGCCAGAGCTGGGACAGACAGATTCAGAGGTCAGAGACAACAGATACACTTGAGAGGAGAGAGAAGTCTGACATCTGGTGCAGGGAGTTAGATTGAGGCTGTGGGTCATCCACTGAGCCGAGGGCACTTACAGTTGATCCTGTGGCTAAGGGGAGCCATGGAAAGTGTAAGAGCAGGACAAACTCTATGTAAAGTACTCTCACACTTGGTGAGACCCTTGGCAACTTAGCAAGACCCTGTTTCAAGATAAAAAGGGCTGGGAGTGTAGCTCAGAGGTAGAACACCCCTGGGTTCAATCCCCAGTACCAAACAATGTGTGTGTATTAATAAAAAATTAAGAAAAAAATAATTTTCTTATAAAAAAAGAATCAGTAAAGGTCAGAGAAGAAACAAGTGTTTACCTATTTACCTAGTATATACTATATACTGTTTACCTAGTATATACTATATGCTAATTTGTTCCATGAGAGCAAGGACCATGTCTGTCTTGTTCACTCCCAAATCCTCAGTGATACATAAGGCCTGGAATATAATAAGTACTCAATAAATATTTGTTAAGTAAAATAAATGTCAGGTTCTGTGCTAAACATGACAAGTGTTCAGCCCCATTATACTGATGGACAAACTAGGGAGGTTAAGGGACTGTTCCTAAAACCACATAGCTGCTAGTAAGTTTGTCCCAGGCCTGGACATTGACCTTAGATCTGTCTGCTTCTGTTATGCACACTCTTCTCTTCTGCTGTCCAGTCAGGGAAGCTTCCCAGAGCAGGTGTGCTGGGTAGGGGCGAGGCCACCCTGGCCCTCTAGTCTGAGGAGCAGCCCCCTCACCTGTGACTGCTGCCCACTCAGCAGGCTCCTGTCTTTGCTGGCTCGGGCTGCCTCCCACCTCGCCAGGTCTCGGTGATAGAGGTCGAACACACAGGGGGAGCAGCCACTGCCGCAGCACTGGGAGGGCAGGGGCTCCATAGGCCGCAGCTGTAGCCAGGCCTCCTCAGCGTCATCCTCCTCCTTCTCACCCATTGTCAGTGGGGCTTGGGCAGCCCAGAAGGGTCAACTGGGTGCTCTTCCCAGAGCAGGCCAGGCTCTGTGAGGCCACAGGCCCAGGCTCTCCCCTTTTGCTGGCCTGGGAAAAGAAAAACAGCGTTATACTCTGGTCTCCTCTATTCCTTACATTCTCCCCAAGGCCTGCAGGTGCCAGGCTCCATCTGTGAAAGCACTGGGGACAGAGATGGATCAATCAAGGAATCTGCTATCTAGTGGGGTGCGCTTATCATTTACTACCATTGGTTTTCAGGGTCCCTCCCCCTTGTGCTGGAGATCAAACCTAGGGCCTTGTCCACACTAGGAAAGTATGCCATTGCTAAGCTACAGCCCCAGTCCTACCACTGGTTTTAAAAGGGCAATCCCTCTGTGTGAAATAAGTCCTTCTTTAATAGAGGAAAGGGTTCAACTTTATTTTATTTATTTATTTATTTATTTTTTGCGGTACTGGGGATTGAACTCAGGGGCATTCTACCTCCGAGCTATACCCCCAGCCCGATTTTTTATTCTTTATTTTGAAACCGAGTCTCACTAAATTGTGGAGGGCCTCACTAGGTAGCTGAGGCTGGCTGCGAACCCGGATCCTCCGGTCTCAGCCTCCCGAATGCTGGGATTACAAGTGTGCGCCACCACGCCCAGCTAGGGTTCAACTTTAGAAAACTTGGTTCTACTGTGCATGAGCTCTACAACTTCAGGAAAGTTAAGCAGACTGGGACCTCCATGAGAAAAAAAGATCAAGTCTTATTCTTTCTGTATTCTCCCACCAAACACAACCTGGCATATGGAAGGCTCCAAGTAACTGGTGAGTACTCATTCACTTTGTAGATATGGTCTGGGAGCTAGACACAGTACTAGGTGCTGGGATGCAATGCAGGTGAACAGAGAATGGTCCCTGTTTTTATTAGACCTAGCATGATGCCAGGTGTGGTGGCACACCCCTGTAATCCCAGTACTTGGGAGGCTGAGACAGGAGGATCACAGGTTCGAGGACAGCCTCAGCAAGTAATGAGACTCTCATCAACTTAGTGAGACCCTATTTCCAAATAAAAATAAAATAGAACTGGGGATATAGCTCGGAGGCAGAATGCCCCTGGGTTCAATCTCCGGTGACAGAAAAAATAATAAGACCTAGCATGGTGTTACATCAATCCAATCCATTGTGTACCAGGTATATATTATGAATGAATGAGGGCTGGTCCCCTCTTTATGTCAATTTCTTACTCTCTGCAGTTTTGGGGAGCTAAAATAAGATAAGCAAAGGAATTTTGTTACTGTAAACTGCTATTCAGTGTTATAGTAGTCATATCAATCTCTGCTTTAAATTTACCTTCTCCATGTTATAATAATCCTGACCTTCTCTGCTCTTCTGAAAATTGGTAAGATGGTCATGCCAGTCATGAATTTCTTCCTTTTTTTGATACTAGGGATTGAACTCAGGGGGGTTCTACCTCCGAGCTACTCCCTCAGGCCTTTTTATTTTTAAACAGGGTCTCAATAAGTTACTGAGATTGGCCTCAAATCTGCAATCCTCCTGTCTCAGCCTCCCAAGTACTGGGATTACGGGTGTGTGTCACCACATCTGCCCAGTCATGAATTTTTTTTTTTTTCTTGTGGTACTGGGGATTGAACCCAGGGGCATTTTACCTCCAAGTTACACCTCCAGTCTCACTTTATTTTTTATTTTAAAACAGGGCCTCAGCTGGCTGTGGTGGTGCAAGCTTGTAATCCCAGTACTTGGGAGGATGAGACAGGAGGATTGCAGGTTCTCGGCCAGACTCAGCTACTTAATTAGGCTTTCTGCAACTTAGTGAGACCCTGTTTCAAAATAAGGAATAAAAAATAGGACTGGGAGTGTAGCTCAGAGGTAGAATGCCCCTGGGTTAAATTCCAAGTATAAATAAATAAATAAATACCAGGTCCTTCCTAAGTTGCCGAGGCTGATGTTGAATCCGTGACCTCTTGTCTCAGCCTCCCAAATACTGGGATTACAGGAATGCCCCACCACACCCAGCTCCAGTCATGAATATGAATGTTTTTTTTTTTTTTGCGGTACTGGGGATGGAACCCAGGGGCATTCCACCTCTAAGCTACACCCCCAGTCCTATTTTTTATTCTTTATTT
>PVLC010003062.1:71347-81516 GCA_004027655.1 Graphiurus murinus
TTTTTTTTTTTTTTTTCTTTTTTTTGCGGCACTGGGGATTGAACTCAGGGGCATTCTACCTCCGAGCTATACCCCCAGCCCTATATTTTATTCTTTATTTTGAAACCGAGTCTCACTAAGTTGCGGAGTGCCTCACTAGGTAGCTGAAGCTGGCCGCGAACCCGGATCCTCCAGTCTCAGCCTCCCGAATGCTGGGATTACAAGCGTGCGCCACCACGCCCAGCTTTCAGTTATGACTTCTAAAGACATGGTTCATACCAGTCCTCTCAACCTCTACCTTTCCAGTCTAAAAGGCACCATCCTTAGGCCAGGCCTTGGCAGATATCATCTGTCCTCAGAGACTCTTTCTGAACTCCCCTGTCATTCTCTATCAAACCACCCTACTTGTGTCTATTATGTAGTCATTTACTAAACATGCATTTACTATGTGCCAGGCACTGTTCTGGGTACAGGGAGCACAGCAGTGGAGAAATAGAAAATGCTGCACTCATTGGAGAGCCACTCAAACAAAATTTAAACGGAAAACATGATAGCATTAAATGCTAGAGAAATAACTAGGGAGAAGGGACAGGAAGAATGTGTTGCTGTTGTTTGCTTATGTTTTCTGCCTGTGTTTGTCTGTATCTCCTACTAAACTGTAAGCTCTGTATCACGTTTTATTCCCCAATGCCAACCTGGTGGTTGGCACATCGCCTGACACACAGCGTGCATTTGGTAAATACACGAATAGCAGGCAACGTGCAAAGGAATGTCTCCACCTCTCTGGCCTTGCCTCTAGGAGGCGAAAAGGGAAACTCCCAGGACAGGGAGGAAAGTCACTCGCATTCGGCGCCGCAGGAGGAGCACTCGCGGGCGGTGCGGGTGTAATGGATGCGGCCACTCTCAGGCTCAGGGGATGGGCAGGGATGCCTTGAGAAGTGTGTGGAGAGGAACGAAACTTTTCCCGAGCACCCACTTCGTGTCAAGTGCCGTACGGGTGTGTCAGACCCTTTTTCTGTCATTTTTACAGCGAGGGACAGTGGGGCCTTGTCCAGACTCCACTTGCTCGTAATCGGTCAAGGATGTTCTAAGTTGAGTTTTTAGGTCCTAGCACTCTTCTCCTCCCGCCCCAGCCCTAACAGGACGACTCACCTCCGATCTTCCAAGTCCCCTCACGTGAGGACCCTCCAGGTTTCCCCACCCTCGGAGACCCGGCGTGCTTAGTGAATCTCACCTATAAGAAAATGAGAAAGGCCTCCGAGTTGGGACCAAGACATGATATCTCGGCTGTGATTGGTTGGCGGGGTTGCCACTCACAAAACAGCTCCCGGCAGGCCTTGCGCGGGTAAAGATGGCGGCCTCCAGGTGATATAGAAGAGACCTGGACATGGCTTTGGTGTCGGGGCCCGCAAAGCGGGCGCTAGCTGGCTCTGGGCTGCTCGGTCTTGGGAGCTGCGGAGCCCCGAGACGCGGGGCGTACGAGTGGGGCGTGCGCTCCACGCGTAAACCCGAGCCTCCTCCCCTGGACAGGGTGTATGAGATTCCTGGACTAGAGCCCATCACCTATGAGGGGAAGAAGCATTTTATGCCCGGGCTGGCGCGGCCGG
This sequence comes from Graphiurus murinus, assembly GCA_004027655.1. Taxonomy (NCBI): domain Eukaryota; kingdom Metazoa; phylum Chordata; class Mammalia; order Rodentia; family Gliridae; genus Graphiurus; species Graphiurus murinus. The sequence continues at coordinate 72,934 of PVLC010003062.1, forward strand.
TCTTCCCGCCCTGGGACCCCGGCTGGAAAAACCCAAGGTACCATCGCTCGTTGCCGATCCACGAGCAACCGCTGTACAAGGACCAGGCTTGCTACATATTCCACCGGCGTTGCCGTCTCGTCGAGGGTGAGGCCCCAGGACTGGCGGGAAGGGGGCCTTGTTGCTCTACCCAGCACGGACCCCCATCCTCTGTGGCGAAACATTGAAGTTCTTTGGACCTTGGTTTCTTCATCTGATACATGGAGTCATAGTGGTTTTCGTCTTGTGATTAGTTGTCAGGATTAAGTGGGGTGTAAAGAGCTGTGCTTATGTGATGGAGTAATGTAGAGTTTCAGTGTCAAAGTGAAAGACCTGGTGTCTAGACTTAGCTCTGGCGCAAAATCTGTGACTTTGGGCAAATGGCTGACTTCCCTGAGCCTTTCCAGTTCTTGTGAATTGAATGTTGTTGACTAGACAATTCACAACGACTCTTCTGGCTCTGACATCTTGGAGATAAATTGTACATTTAAGAAACAGAAGAAAACCGGTGTGATGTGCACACTTGTAATCCTAGAACTTGGGAGGCTGAAACAGGAGGATCACAGGTTCAAGACCAGTCTCAGAAACTTAGCAAGACTCAGTAACCTAGTAAAACCCTGTCTCAAAACAAAAAATAAGCTGGGCACGCTGTGGCACATTGCCTGTAATCTCAGTACTTGGGAAGCTGAGACAAGAGGTTAGCAGGTTTAAGGCCAGCCTCAGCAACTTAGCCAGACCCTGTTAAAAAAGGGAGGTAGAGTGCCCTTGGGTTCAATTCCCAGTAACACACACAAACACAGAAACAAAAGAAATAGAGGGGGATTGTAGTGGAAAGAGATAGCAGAAAGTGTTTAATCTTCAGGCCTGTCACCTCATTTCACAGTCACTAATTCTAACAGAGAGGGAAAATGATTTGCGCACAGGTGCACTTTGGGTCAATAGTGAAGCTAGGCCTATAACTGTGGTTTCTTAAGTTAGTGTCCTTTGTCAAAAGTCAGAGGTGAGATGTTTTACAAGGAAAGGATCTGGACCCGAAAGTCTTCTATCCATTTCTGCTCTTCTGTCACTCTCACTAAGAATAGGTCAATATAAGCCAAAACCAGTCTATCTGTCTTGAGCAGTTTCAGGAATTATTTTCAAGAGACCTTGGGATAGGGGACTGTTTATTGAGAGTACCTTTCCCTATTCTTTTTTATTATGCTGGGATTTGAACCCAGGGGCATTCTACCTTTGGGCTATACCTGGGTTCAATTCCCAGCATTATTTTTTTTTGAAACAGGGTCTTGCTAGATTGATGAGAGTCTCACTACTTGCTGAGGCTGTCCTTGGACCTGCAATCCTCCTGTCTCAACCTCCCAAGTACTGGGATTACAAGCATGCAGCACCATGCCTGGCTCCCTTTCTCCATTCTTCATTCTTCTTTACCCACCCAAATAAGGATGGGAATAGGTCCTGAAAACAGAATGGTTGAGGATAAATGGAAGCAGTATTTTCCAAGGAGTAATTAGGAAAGAAGGTGATTTAGCAGGATGTGGGGACTAAACCAGAGAATAAATCCTAAACTTGAGAAAATCAATTGGCCAACCTCTTAAGATGCTCAATTCTATTCCTGCAAGCTTATTTTCCAGCCATTAAATACTTCAGTGTCCTCACAGGGTGCTATGGAGTATCTTACAAGACTTGGTGCCCTTCAGTGACCCTGGTAATGGAATACCCAGAAGATGGATATGTTAGCAGTATTTTAGAAGTTAAGATTACGCTCATTTGAGCCAGACACAGTGGTTCATGCATATAATCCCAGCTACTCTGGAGGCTGAAGCAGAAGGATCACAAATTCAAGGCCAGCCTGGTTGTCTTAGTGAGACCCTATCTCAAAAAAAAAAAAAAAAAAAAAAAAAAGGTTGGGGATGTAGCTTAGTGGTAAAGTGCCCTGGGTTCAATTCCCAGTTCTGGAAAAATAAAATAGCGCATTACAGAATTTTAGAGTTTTTTGTTTGGCACTGGAGATTGAACCCAGGGACATTCAACTCTGAGCTACACCCCCAGCAGTTTTTTAAAATTTTTGCTTTATTTTGAAGCAAGGTCTCACTAGGTTACATGGCTGAGGTTGACCTTGAACCTGCAATCTTCTTGTCTCAGCCTCCCAACTATTGGGATTATAGGCATGCACCACCACGCCTTGCTGAAAAAATACTCAGGGTTCCTTAAGTTATTCATGAAGATTTAAAGATCTAAAAGTTATTCATGTTATTCCCCAAAGCCACTTTCCCTTGATGGGGTAATGTAGGTTTATTCCTGGTTTATTCCTCATGCTTACTAGCTGAGGTATATTTGGTAGACTTGGACTTTTTTTTTTTGAGGTACTGGAGATTGAACTCAGGGGCATTCTACCTCTGAGCTATACCCCCAGCCCTATTTTTTATTCTTTATTTTGAAACAGGGTCTCACTAAGTTTCGGAGTGCCACGAACCCAGATCCTCCGGTCTCAGCCTCCCAAATGCTGGGATTACAAGTGTGCGCCACCACAACCAGCTGACTTGGACTTATCTAATCAGGGCTAGCATGTGGGTTAATAGAAAGTTTTTTCTTTTTTGTACTGGGAGTTGAACCCTGGAGCAATCTACTTCTGAGCTATACCTCCAACCTTTTTTTTTTTTTTGAAACAGGATCTCACTAAGTTGCTGAGATTGGCCTGGAACCTGTCTCAGCCTCCAAATACTGGAATTACAGGCGTTAGCCACTGCGCCCAGCTAATAGAAGACTCTCAAGTGAAGGGTTGGTATGCATCGATGTAGTCACACAGCCTCAGGTCTTACTGCCTGCAGGATTCAGCCACATGACCTCCACTGTCTTACCCACTGCTTGAATTCCTCCCTTGGCAGGTGCTCAGTAGCTCAGTCTGCTGTTGACTATCTTAAAGTAGATGGTCATTCCTGAAGTCCAGTTGAAATCTGGCTCCCCTAGCTCCCACTCTTAGTTCTCTCCCCTCAGGTGTCCCAGAACAAACCCAGCCCTCTTGAGAGAGCTTTTTCCCCATGTTTCTACTTGACAAGTGTGAGCAGTTCTTCCTGAAACACCTTCTGTTTTCATTGTTTTGTTTCATTGATTACCCCAAAGGTGTGAAGCAGGCCCTCTGGCTGACCAAGTCCAAGTTAATTGAAGGTCTTCCCCAGAAAGTGCTTAGCCTTGTTGATGATCCAAAGAACCACATAGAGAACCAAGATGAGCAGGTTCTCAACGTCATCTCTTATGCCCGTCTGTGGCATTCCACTGAGGAGATCCCCAAGAGAGAGACCTACTGGTAAGTTTTCCCCCAAGCAAAGACTTCCAGCTGATGGATCTTGGAGCCAGCTCGTTGCTTTATGTCCCCAAATGTCTCTTGTGTTTCCTTCCAGCCCGGTCATTATGGATAGCCTGATACAGTTGTGTAAATCCCAGGCTCTCAAGCATCCTTCCCTGGCCAGGCGGATCTGTGCTAAAAACTACTCGCTGTCTGCTACCTGGAATCGAGGTTGGTCATCGTGTATACTAGAAAGCCTTGCTCTGTTTTTTATCTTTCTACTCTGAGCCCCACCACCAGCTCACATCCCATCTCCACACCACCCCAATACCTAGCCCCACTCTTCTAGATCCCTGATATCATTGGCTATAACCTTACCCTTTTTCGTTTTTAATCACCTCTTTCTAAGACTGTTAATTCAACCACTAATAATCAACTGTATCTATTGAGTGCCCACAACATGCTTGGGAGTGCCTAAATGCTGAAGATAGGGAAATAATAAGGTACATCGAGTCCCTGCCCTCATCATTCTCATGTTCTTTTGCAGCAGCCTTCTTACTCCATTCACATTTTTCCACTCTTCCAAATCCATTCAGCATAGCTGTTAGAGTGCTCTTTCTACAGTACACCTGTACCCAGGGATAATTTACCACTGAGCTACACTCCCAGACCTTTTTATTTTATTTTTACTTTATCTTATTTATTTATTTATTTACTTATTTATTTTTGCGGTTCTGGGGATTGAACTCAGGGGCATTCTACCTTCAAGCTATACCCCCAGCCCTATTTTTTTTTTTTTTTTTTTTTTTTTTGGCGGTACTGGGGATTGAACCCAGGGGCATTCTACCTCCGAGCTACACCCCTAGCCCTACTTTTTATTCTTTATTTCAAAACCAGGTCTCACTAAGTTGCAGAGTGCCTCACTAGGTAGCTGAGGCTGGCCGCGAACCCGGATCCTCCGGTCTCAGCCTCCCGAATGCTGGGATTACAAGCGTGCGCCACCACGCCCGGCTCTATTTTTTATTCTTTATTTTGAAACAGGGTCTCACTAAGTTGCGGACGGCCTCACTAGGTAACTGAGGCTGGCCGTGAACTCGGATCCTCTGGTCTCAGCCTCCCAAATGCTGGGATTACAAGCGTGCACCACCACGCCCGGCTTTATTTTTTTTATTTTGAAACTTGATTTTAGCTGGGTGTGGTGGCACATGCCTGTAATCCCAGTACCTGGGAGGCTGAGACAGGAAGATCACAGGTTCACAGCCAGCCTCAGCTACTTAGTGAGGCCCTCTGCAATTTAGTAAACTCTGTTTCAAAATAAAATATAAAAAAATAGGTCTGGGGGTGTAGCCTGGAGGTAGAAGTCCCCTGGGTTCCATCCGCATTACCACACACACAAAAATAAATAAATAAAATTAAAAATAGGGCTGGGGGTATAGCTTGGAAGTAGAATGCCTCTGGGTTAATCCCCAATACTGCAGGAAAAAAAAAATGAAACATGGTTTTGCTAAGTTGCCACGGCTAGCCTTGGACTTGCAGTCTTCCTGCTTCAGCCACTTTTGTAGCTGAGATTATAGGCATATGCCACTGCACACTACAACTCTTTTTATGTCTCTATCTTATTTCAAATCTTTCACTGTCTCCTAGTAGCTTAAGCCATTTATCATGGTGTACAAGGCCCTCTGTGATTTGGCCTCCACAGTCTTTGTTGTATCTTTTGCTCTACTGCCCTGCGCCCTCATTCCCTCCCCCCTCAAATTAACCACTTGCAGCCTTTTGCTGTCAGGCTTTCTCACCTCATGCCTTTGCACTTGTTGTGCATTCTCTCTGGGATGCTCTTTTTCATTTTCGTCATATGGCCAATTCTACTTGCCTGTAAAGCTCGACTTCCTCTGTGAGTCCAGGCTGGGTTGGCTGTTCATCCTCGGTGCTCCCTGTGCCCATTGTGCTGTCATAGCATTCGTTACACTATGTTGCCTGATAGCTTTCTGTCTACCCCACTGAACTGTGAACTCCTGATGGCAGGGGCCATGTCTCTTTCCTTTTGTCCACAGTGTCTCACAGTTCATGACAGCAGAAAGAGGGACAGGTGAACAAATCTCAACTCAGGTGCTTCTGGCAGGGACATCAGAGGACACAGGTGTTTTAAAAGGAGTCCTGGAGCAGGGAGACCAGCTAGGGACTAATTTGGGGCCTTAGGGTGTCTGTTTGGTGAGGTTTCTCCACTTGCCCCTTTGCAGATGGGCCTCCTGGCAGGGAGTCAGCCTTGCAGAGACAGTGGCAGCACTAGGGAGAGTGGTGCCTCATTAATGGAGGAGGGCTTGTTGGCCCGTCGTCAAGCATTACCTCTAATTAAACTGCCCCATTTGGAGCTGTCACTGGAGGAGGGATGTGGAGGGAATTGAATTAGAAACCACAGTAGAGTGGTCTGTGGGGAGAATCTAAAACCCAAGGTTAGGAGAGGTCCAGGCACATTCATGTTCCTTGCAGATTATATGTGAGGAAACAGGAAATGCTTTGGGAAACTAATCTTGAGGTGCAATTATGATGTATTTTAGCAAATAGAGTTTCCATCCGCAGATGTAGTATCCATTTCTTGCATACCCAGCAAGGGAGGCCACTTGCTAATTAAATGACAGTGCTATTGACCAAGCAGATTGTTAGGCCTATAGGAAAACCAGTCTGAACACATTACGTTGATACTGTGATTTGACTGTTTTTGAAGCCCAGACACCTGCAGAGGAAGGTGTGCCTTCACAGAGACTGTTCAGGACCCCACGCCCCAGGAGCCTTGCCAGGCACATTCTGTCTGGTGGTGGCATGTGGCTGCCCGTGGGTACTGCTGTGAAGGGCACCCGCACACAGTTATACTGGCAGGCTTGCTGGTCAGTCAGAGGTAGGTTTGCTTCCTTAGGCCACCTATGTCCTCTCGGAGCAGACACATGACTCTTAACTTATGGGAGGATGTGACCGGCCCAGTGCTTCAGCTGTCACTTATTGAGGACACCTGGCCCTTTACTTGGGTTGACCCATCTCCTCAGCCACTGGTTTCATGCTTTGCCCTCTCCATCGCTCCTTCCCTACCATGTCATGCTGTAGTCATCTGGGTGTGCTCCTGTATGGAGCCGCACACTCCTACACCTTTGCACATGTTGTTCCTCCTTAACTAGAGTGCTTTTCTTCCCCTTTCTTGGCTGACGACTCCTACCCAGTAGTTTTCAACTGGGAAACAGTTTTGTCCTCTAGGGGGCATTTGGCAATGTCTGGAGACAATTTCAATTGTCGTGACTTGAACAGGGTGGGTTGAGACAGGATGGAGAGGGACTTCTAAGTAGGCAGAGACAAGACTGCTGCTATATACCCTCTAATGCACAGGCCAGCCCCTCTCACCAAAGAATTACCTGGTGTGAAATGTAAATAGTGCTGAAGCGCTGCTCTTACCCATCCTTCAGCTGCCTAGTTTTAAGGCATTGTTTCTTTCAGGATGCTCTCAGGCCTCCCAGGCAGGCCTCCCTTTCCCCACCTGGGCTGTCTCTGATTCTGGTTCATACTTTTCTGTCTTTCTTTCCTTTCCTTCTTTCCCTTCCTTTCTTCTCTCTCTCCTTCCTTTCTTCCTTCTCTCTTTTTTCTTTTTGGTGGTATAGGGGATTGAACGCAAGAGCATTCTAACTCGGAACTACACCCCAGTCATTTTTTTTTTTGAGAAACAGTCTCACTAAGTTGCTTAGGATCTTGCTAAGTTACTGAGGCTGGCCTGTGGTCTGGAACCTGCGATTCTCCTGTCTCAGTCTCCCAAGAACTGGAATTACAGGTGTGTGCCTGACCGGTTCATACTTTTCCCTGTAGCACTTACTGCCTGGTGAGCTCTTTTTTTTTTTTTTTCAATATTGGGGATTGAACTTAGGGGCATTCTACCTCCGAACTACACCCCCAGTCCTATTTTTTATTCTTTATTTTGAAACAGGGTCTCACTAAGTTGCTGAGTCTAGCCACGAGCCCAGATCCTCTAGTCTTAGCCTCCCAAGTATTGGGATTACAAGTGTGGGCCACCACACCCAGCTCTGGTGGTGGTGCTCCTTGAGCAGAGAGAGACTCACTGCTGTGTTCTTGGCTTAGAGTTGGTGCTCAGGAATATCTGTGTGGGGCAGACTGGGTACCCAGGGATTACTAGGCCTCAGGGTCATTGGGTAGGGACCACAGGAAGAAGAGTGTTCTGTTCCTCTCTTTCTCGAGGACCCCAGAATTAACATCCTAATAGCAAGTCCTGTGTTCTTTGATTGAGATGATCTTTTAGAACAGGTATGACACACTTGAGGCACACTGGGGGTAGAGGCTCTAGACTTTGCTGAGCTGATAAAATGCTTTACATCAGGTGGGCGTGGTGGTGCACACTTGTAATCCCAGTACTTGGGAAGCTGAGACAGGGGGATCATAGGTTTGCAGACAGCCTCAGCAACTTGTGAGGCCCTCTGTAACTCAGTGAGACCCTATTTCAAAATAATAAAATAAGCCGGGTGTGGTGGTGCACACTTGTAATCCCAGCATTTGGGAGGCTGAGACGGGAGGATCCGGGTTCATGGCCAGCCTCAGCTACCTAGTGAGGCACTCCACAACTTAGTGAGACCCTGTTTCAAAATAAAGAATAAAAAATAGGGCTGGGGGTATAGCTTGGAGGTAGAATGCTCCTGAGTTCAATCCCCAGTACTGAAAACAAAAATAATAATAATAAAATAAAATAGGGCTGGGAGTGTTGCTCAGAGGAAGAATGCCCCTGGCTTCAATCCCTAATACTGGGGAGAAAAAATGCTTTAGACCAGATTGGACTAACTGTCTTTTTTCCCTTTTAGAGTCTATTCTCTTTCAGGTCCGTGATAGCAAAGGCACCCGACTGAGTGCTAGGGATCCTCTGCCCCCTGTGGCCTCCAAAGAGGAAGTTGAAGCTACTAAGAGTCATGTTCTCGAGACCTTCTCTCCCATATCTCCCACCATTGATCTTCAGGAATGCAATGTTTATGAGGTGAAAGACGACACAGGTAAGGAGCAAAGCTTTTGAGTTTTAGGTACTTTGCATTTGAGGGGCATGCTTTTTCCAAAGGAAAGCATGTACTAAGAACTTACCAGATGCTAGGCACCCCACATGCATTATCTCTTAGGATCTAGGTAGCAGTCCACACAACAGGTCCTGTTATCCCCACTTTAGAGACAAGGAAACTGTGGCGGAAGGAGGTTAAGTGATTCGTTCAAAGGCTGACTTTGTATTTTATCCTCCGTAGTAACTCTGACATCAG
>PVLC010003062.1:81616-103394 GCA_004027655.1 Graphiurus murinus
AGTACTGGGAGTTGAACTCAGGGGCATTCTACCTCCGAGCTATACCCCCAGCCCTATTTTTTATTCTTTATTTTGAAACCGAGTCTCACTAAGTTGCGGAGTGTCTCACTAGGTAGCTGAGGCTGGCCGTGAACCCGGATCCTCCGGTCTCAGCCTCCCGAATGCTGGGATTACAAGCGTGCGCCACCACGCCCGGCTCTGACATCAGTTTTAATGGGTGGCTTGAGGGGCTTTTTTTTAAGCACTAGAGATTGAACCTAGATTCTTTACCACTGAGATATACCCTGGCCCTTTTTATATTCTATTTTGAGGCAGTCTTGCCAAGTTGCCCAGGTGGACTCAGACTTAGAATCCTCCAGCCTCAGGCTCTTGAGTCATGGAGATTACAGGTGTGCACTACCACACCCAACTTGAAGTGCTTATGACCAAGGCTTTTCCTTTATTCATGGGTCCCTTGAAAGATACCCTCTTTCTACTCACCCTGTAGACTCTGCCACTCTCCTTCAGTCTTCCTCCACAGACCTTGAATAGAGCTCCATATCCAAATTCCATCCCACAAAACACCACTTCTACTCTGTCAGCCACATCAGAAACTAGACGTCAGACTGGGCTGGCCCCCAGTTTCTGCAGTGCATGCTTCCATCATGACTGGTCAGTGTGACCCCAGGCTATTTTCTCTCCAATCCATATAGCTGACAGTTCCAGAGGAGCCTTTCTAAAACTCCAGTTTAATCTCATCTCCCTCCATGCCACCTCCCCACTGTCTACGTAAAGTGGGTTCTTCTTCCCCTCTTTTATGGCAGCCTTCGTGTCTGCTCCCTGCCCTTTCTCCAGCTCATTTCCTCTTCCCTGTCATCTGTGTGCTTGAATGAGCAAGGAAAGATGGAGTTAGAATGTGCACGCAAGAAGCACCTGTAACAGATTGGCAGGCATTTTCTGTGAAGAAACAAACAGTAAACATTTTAGGTTTTGCAGTCCACATATGATCTCTGTCACAGCTACCTGGTAGACATACATAACTGAGTGTGGTTGTGGCCCAATAAAAACATGACTTATGAAAGCAGGCAGCAGGCTCCGTGTGGCCAGCAGCTGAGGTGTGCCGTCCTTGAGCCAGGGTGATAGTGTGTACTCCCACAGAGTCCTGGTAGTGTCTGCCCCTGAGCCGAGGGGAGGCCATGCTTCTGAGGCTCTGTGGCAAGCTGGTTAATCTTTGTACACCTCCATGTGATTATGTATCTTGCAGGATTCCAGAAGGACTATCCTTACCCCCATCCCCACACTCTGTACTTCCTGGAGAAAGCCAATATACGGCCACACCGTTTCCTGCCAGGCCAGCTGCGGGCCAAGATGCTCCTGTATGCTTTTGGCAGTGCCCTGGCTCAGGCTCGGCTCCTCTATGGGGTATGTATGCAAAGAAGACCACCGAGCCGTTTTACATGGTGTGAGTTTCCTGCCTTAAGGACATTACTCACAGGAAGAAGCGGGTATGGGCACTCCTTGCTTCACTGAGGAATCTTAGGGAAAACTGCTCCCACTTACCCTGTGGGGATGAGTTAACCCTCTGCTAGGGGCCAGCTGGGGCCTATGCTTTATCCAGATACAGTAGCCCACAAGGTTTCATGGAGGTCCCTGCTCTCCGGACTCCACAGGATCACGGGCAGCTAAGGAACTTGTCTGTTCTGTGGCCAAAGTGGTGGAGAGAGGATTGGGACGGATGTGTCCCACTCTGCAGCCGTCAGTTGTCTACTCCAGCAGACCCCCCTGCTCTGCAGTGGCAGAAGCGGAACTCAGGACTCTACTAGGTATTCAGAAGGAAGTGAGATGGTGGAGATGGCCCAAACCTGCCTGCAAGCTCAGGATGGGTTCTGGGGACCCAAGATACCAGTTGGTAGAGGCCCCTTGATCCCAGGAGGAGGTCCCAGGGCCTAGATGGAGAATGGAGTGTAGAATGGAGAATGGAGGCTGAGTGGTTGTCACAGAGAGCTGTTCCTAGATGGGGGAAATCCTGACTCAGGAGCAGAGGCCTCCAGGGAAAGGAGGGCCATGTGAGAGCCCCACGCAGACCTGGGACACCAGGTCCCTGTGTGTGCGTGTGTGTGTGTGTGTGTGTGTGTGTGTGTGTGTGTGTGTGTGTGTGTGTTTGTTTCTGAGAGATGCTGCTGGGCAGCCGGGGCTTGATTAGAGCCTAATGCCCTTTTAGAGGAGTGAGGAAATTCTGTCATTTCTTGTCCTACTTGGTCTAGGCCCTAAGCAGGTTGGGAGGTATAGTAAGCTACTTGAATCAGGAGTGGAATGGACCCTGCCTGTGTGGAGCATCTGCTATACTCAGCATTAATTAGGGCTCTTCATATCAGTGGTTCTCTGCATACAGTCCTAGATGAGCAGCAGAAACACCATCTGGGAGCTTATTGAAAATGCAGATTCCCAGAACCACTGAATCAGAAGCTCTGGGGTTTGGGTCAAGAGTCAGTATTTAAACAGTCTCCCCAGATGAAGCTGGCAGGAGCTTGAGTTTAAAAACCCTGCACTAGTTGGGCGTGGTGGCACATGCTTGTAATCCCTGTATTTGGGAGGCTGAGACAGGAGGATTGCAGGTTCAAGGACAGCCTCGGGAAGTAGTGAGACTCTCAGCAACCTATCAAGACCCTGTTTCCAAATAAGAAATAAAATTGGGCTGGGGGTATAGCTCGAAGGTAGAATGCCTCTGGGTTCAATCCCCAGTACCACAAAACAACAACAAAAAAAACCCCTGCACTAAAATTTGAGAATCATTGCATGATTTGCTCCTTGTAGCAACCCCATGTGGCAAATGCTGTTAGTTTCACTTTGCAGATGAAGAGACTGAGGCTCAAGGAGGCTAACTTGCCCAAGATCACACAGCTAAGAGATTAGCGAATGGATTGGGAGTATAGCTAAGTGGCAGAGTGCCTGCTTAGCATGTGTGGAACCTTGTGTTCAGTCCCCACTACACACACACACAGCATTTTTACATGACCTTGTGTCTGTTCTGCTTTATTCCCTCTATTTCCTGAAGTCTGTGGAAGGTTAGGTAACTTGCCCAAGATCCCACAGCTAGTGACTGGGGAAACAAGAATTGGATCTATGATTCCTTGAAGGACATACTGCCTCTTAGCTTGGACAAGGGAAGGAGGTAGTCACATTCTGTGTCTCAGGCCTGCCAGCTCACTAGCTTCTTTGCCAGCTATTGCCCACACAGCCTGGGTAGCACCCCTGCCACTAATTGCCAGCCAGTTGGGTAGGAGAGGAGGTCTCCCCAACCCCTCCAGGTACAAATTATTCCTGGGAACGTGAAGTTCAGCAATTATGGGGAGATCCTCCATGTAAAAGGTAAAATTGCTGAGAAATTTATGTAACTACCTGCAGTTTTATTGATCTGTAGAGGGAGATAAGAGTCAATACAGAATTCTTGGCTAATACATACAGGTGCTTTTTTTTTCTCCCATGCAGCTAAGAACAGGTATTTCTACAGCCAACACTGTGTGACCCACACTGAGATCTGCCATTAGCTATTGCCAATGTCAGATCAACCCTGGAGGGTGAATATCAGCAGCATCTTCAAATTGAGGACGCCCTGCTCTATGGGGCCTGCCTAGTGTGTGTGTGGGGTAGGGGGTACTGGGGATTGAACCCAGGGACATTCTACCTCTGAGCTACACCCCATCCCTATTTTAATTTTTATTTTGAAGCAGGATCTCAATAAGTTGCTGAGTCTGGCCACAAACCTGCGATCCTCCTGTCTCAGCCTCTCAAGTACTGGGATTACTAGTGTGTGCCACCACACCTGGCTGCCTATTGGATCTTTGTCTAACAAGTAGCAATCACCAAGCCAGATTGCTGCTGAGTCTCCACAGGTTGATCATATGATTTATCATCCAAACAGGGACACCACTGAGAATGAAACAAGGTGCTGCTGTCAGATACCTAGTAACATCAGGTGTCAACCAGAACAGTAGGGTTTTAAGTAACTTAACATCCTGGGGTTTGATTCTGGCTCAACCTCCTGGGTGACCTTTAGCAAGTTGTATCACCTCTGTAAACCTCAATGTCCTTATCTGTTAAGTGGGAATATCCCTCTAATTACAGAGTCCCAAAGTTGGACATAACCTCTCTTGGAAAGAATGCCTGACCAATGCAGGGGGGGCAATAGTAGCTTCAGGTACAGTTGGAGGGCATTGAATAAAAATAAGGGGGCACTGGAAGTTCCCCGTAATTTTTTTCTTAAAAGAGGGCAGTAAGAGCCGGGTGTGGTGGCGCATACTTGTAATCCCAGCATTTGGGAGCCTGAGACTGGAGGATCTGGGTTCGAGGCCAGCCTCAGCTGCTTAGTGAGGCCCTCCGCAACTTAGTGAGACCCTGTTTTAAAATAAAGAATAAAAAATAAGGCTGAGGGCGTAGCTCAGAGGTAGAATGCCCCTGGGTTCTATCCTCAGTACCGCAAAAAAAAAAGGGCAGTAAGCCGAGCAGTGGTGGCACATGCTTGTAATCTTAGTGCTTGGGAGGCTGAGACAGGAGGATCGCAGGTTTGAAAGCATCCTCGGTACCCTGTTTCCAAATAAGAAATAAAACTGGGCTAGGATATGTAGCTCAGAGGTAGCATGTCCCTGGATTCAATTCCCAGTGCCACACACGCAAAAAGAGGGGTAGTAAACCACTAAGTTTGAGGACCTGCACTCTAGATTTATGAGAATAGAAGTGAGTTATAAAAGAATGGTAAGATGCTTGGCACCTAGGAGGCCTTCAGGAAGTAGTTTTAATATCACTACAATTACCAAGTGATGCTAACAGAGACCATCAGTAAATGAGCCAATGAGCCCACTCCAAGTTCAAGTGGGAGCAGGACACCCTTAGCATGAAGCTGACTGATTGCAGGCATGACAGTCCAGGACACCAGGCCCTCAGGAGCGTGGCACAAGTGGACAGTGTGCATGGTCTAGCATGAACCACTTCAGGTTCCAGTGCCACGCGTCTTTGTGACTTCAGACAAATCAGTTTACATTGCCGAGTTTGTTTCCTCATCTGACAAATGGATGGAGAATTCATGACATCATTTCTAGTTATTGGGCTGATGCCCCTCTTGTCCCCATCAGTTAAGGCCATGAATTTGAGGAATTCCTTCATTAGCCTCCCAGCTCATCTGCCTGATCTTCATGACTTGCTGAGTAATCATTTCTTAGTGGTGGGAGTATTATTTCAATTTGCTCAAGTTGAAGCATCAGGTTCCCTGGGGCCACGAGGCATGGGAGGTCAGGCAAAGCCTGCTAGGGAGGGAGGCCTGGACCTGGACAGTGCCTTAAACTCCTTTTTTTTTTTTTGGTGTATGTGTGTGTGTGTGGTACTGAGGATTGAACCCAGGGGCATTCTACCTCTGAGCTACACCCCCAGCCCTTTTTTTTTTTTTTAAACAGTCTCACTAAGTTGCTGAGGCTGGCTGCAAACCTGTGATCCTCCTGTCTCAGCCTCCCAAGTACAGAGATTACAAGTAAGTACCACTTTGCCTGGCACCTTATTCAATTGCCCCAAGGTGGATCCAATTAAATGGGAGCAGGCGAGTGTCTTGAAGGGCAACTAGAAGCTATCTGGACTGTGCTGTTCATTATATGACGTTCCTAGACTGTCCACTGTAGCCATATCTCACCAGAATGCCACCCATCAGTGCATTTGCTGATAGTCTCAGTTAGCACCACTTAGTAATTTTACTAAGACTTACTTCCTGAAGGCCTCCTAAGTGCCAGTTTTCCCTAAACTCACCTCTATTCTTATAAATCTAGAGGTAAATCTGATGGGGTTCTTGTTGTCCCCCTTTCCTCTCAGAACGACAGCAAGGTCTTGGAGCAGCCGGTGGTGGTGCAGAGCGTGGGCACGGACGGGCGTGTCTTCCAGTTCCTGGTGTTGCAGTTGAACACCACAGATCTGGCTTCTAATGATGGAGTAAAAAATCTGGTCTGGATAGACTCTGACCAGCTCCTCTATCAACACTTCTGGTGTCTCCCAGTGATCAAAAAGAAAGTGGTGGTGGTAAGTCTAGCCCTCTCTGGCCTGGTGACTGGACAGCCCAGGATTTGCCCCACCCAGAGCCAGGGAGGGGCATGCTTGGGGATGGCCCTGGCTCTAGGGACTGCACACCCAGGATGTCTGCCCCCCGCCTCTCTTCATCTCTTGCTTCCCTTTGCACACACCCTGTGACCTGCCCAGCTCCTTTCAGTGTCCACCAGGCTCCTGTGTAATTAGCCCAGAGCCTCTGTAGATGCTGCTGCTCCCCTCCTCTTCCCTCTCCCCTTCTGTTTCTCTCATGTGACCATCTCCACTTGTCCTTCTGGGTTAGTGTAAATGCTTCTTACTTTGAGAAACCTTCCCTGATCACCACTGTCCCCAGGCCCTGCCTCACTGTTCGCCTATCATGACACCATGCTGTGGTTGTCTGTTTGCCCGGTGTTCTCTTCCACTGAGCCCCGCACTCCAATCCTCCAGCACAGGGTCTGTGAACGATGCCCTCACTCGTTTCATCCCGCTAACTCCCAGTTCCTTCCCTGGCACTATTGCTGCCCCACCAGAGCTCAGCTGACAGAGTCTAGGCCTGCTCTCTGCAATGGGCAGTTCACACTGGAATGGCAGGCAGTGGTAGGCACTTGAAGAGACACAAGGCAGGATCAGGGATAAGAGGGCAGAGCAGGTGCTGCCAGACCTGTGGCTGGCTGTTCCCACACGGCCTGAGTGCAGATTGGTTGTGTGGAGTAGCAGAGCTCTTGAGCATTATCAACATGTTGGTTCTGTGACTAGTTCCCAGTGTGTCGTTGCTTCTGTCCTTGAAGCACTTTCTAGATCTGGGCCCTTCTTTTTAGCCCAGACCCTCTTGTCTCACCTGCACAGTCACCTCCTTTCTGTTCTCAGTCCTATTCCCTTTGAGTCTTACAGGTCCTCTTCCTTCTAGAATACACACTCAGCCCGTAGGTTGGTCAGATGGCTGCCACTTCCCCTCCCCCTGCCCTGCACCCTGGGCTCTTGACTGCGCTGTTCTCTCAGCCTCCTGCCTCTCCTTTTCCTTTCTGGCCCATTCTACTCTCCCTTCCATGTGTGCAGCTGGTGAGCTAGTGATGTCCCCCTGCCTTCTGAGATGAGGTCTGCCACCTTTTCTCAGCACTATTCAAACACCTGGACTGTAAGCTCCTTGAGAACAAGAACCAGAGTCACGCCACTGCTGGGTCTACAGCACTGGGCCAGACTCAGTGAGAGCAGGCATGTGACAGGTGGGGTGGAATGAGCCGGGTTTGTCCCCAGAATTGTAGGGGCAGTAGACCGTTGTTCTGATGGTTGAAGTGAGAGGCCTTCGGGAGCAGGGCAGCGTCAGCATGATTTGTTTGATAGGTGGCAGGAATGCTTTCTGGCCTTCCCTACCACACCCCTCAGGCGGCTCTTCAGTGCCAGCTCCTTGGTGTCCCTGCTTAGTCCCAGAGAGAGGCGATGTGGGAGAAAGAAACAGTGATTATCCAGTAACTGAAGATTTACATAAGACTGACCTTTGTTTTAATTGCTGCCATTAAACCTAGTAACAGGATCCTAATGGGCTGTGTTCTTTCCAGGAACCTGTTGGGCCGATTGGTTTCCAGCCAGAGACATTCAGGAAGTTTTTGGCTCTGTATTTGCACGGTGCTGTGTGAGCCCCTGGCCCCTCTCCTCTGAAGAGCCTGCATCCTGGGCACTCTGGGGCCTCTGGGCCTGTTCAGTCTGGTGGCCTCACCAACAATAAAGAACTCTGTGTTGCACTGGAGCCTGTGTTGGTGTCAGGAGGAGCACCACTGTCACGCGTCACCCTCACCATGTGTGCCCTGCCCCCGCACCAGTACGGGCCCTGGAGCCCAAGCCCAGCTCTGCCTTGAGCCCACGTTGGGACCTTAGATGAACATGTGCATCTCTCTTGGTTTTAGTTTCTTCATTTGAAACTTGGTGCTAACCTGGCATCCCTTGTTTTAAAGACTAATTGTGTCATGTCTTCCTCATGGCAGATGCCCTGCAATGGGGCTACAGAATCGTTTACGAGTGCACGCATTCCACAGTAACTACAGAAAGCCTGAATTGAGTCTTCATGGTAGATTTCTCACTAGTTCTTGGTTAATGGGCTGAGCACACTCCTGGCTCACCTGGCCTCTATTTATTCAAGTAACATCAAGTCCTCCCCTGTGCCAGACACTGCCCTGCATGCCAGGTGCCCTGCATACAGTATCTTGTTTAATCCTCACACAAGCCCTGCAGGGCAACTGCATGGTAAATGTCATCTCCATAGTCAGAAAAAATGCTGAGTGCCAAGTATATGTGAGGCACCGATCTCCACCCCAAAGATGAGGAAACAAGCCGGGTGTGGTGGTGCACACCTGTAATCCCAGTACTAGAGAGGCTGAGACAGGTGGATCGCAGGTTTGAGGACAGCCTCAGCAACATAGTGAGACCTAGTTTCCAAACAAAAAATAAAAAGGGGTAGGTGTGTAGCTCAGAGGTAGAATGCCCCTGGGTTCAGTCCCCAGGACCACATGAGGGGCGGGGGGTGAGGAGACAACGTAAGGCATGGCCCAAGGTCCCACAGCTGGTGTTTGTGGTCAGCTTCCCAGTAACCCCCCTCGAGAGACTTGGTGTGAAGGGCTGGGAGATAGGCCTGTGCCCAGCCAGGCTGCAGGTGGCATGGGGCCAGTTTCCCACCCTGACCAAGCCTGCCTACAGACGTCTCTGGGCTGTCGCCTATCGTTAGATGGCTGCTGCCTCCTACACGGGAGAGGCCTCAGGCAAGGTGGCTCTGGGGCTGAGAGCAGCTGGTGCACTGGCATCTGCAGCTGGAGGTGCCCTGGAGAGACCTAGAAGCCCATAGCATCCACCACCAGGGGATGGCGAAGCCGTGTCCAGCCTTTGTCCAACTCCTAGGCTGTGCTCTTTGCACTTCACATACATATTTATTAGGTTTTTTTGTTTGTCTTTTTGTGGTCTTGGGGTTTGAACCCAGGACACTACCTTTGAGCTATACCCCCAGCCCTTTTTACTTTTTGTAGTGAAATAGGGTCTTGCCAAATTGCTGAGGCTGTCCTTGAACCTGCAGTTCTGCCTCAGTCTCCCAAGTACTGGAGGCGTGCACCGTCACTCCCAGCTTATTTCCATTAGTTTTTAAGAGACAGGGTCTTGCTATGTTGCTCCTGGGCTCTAGTGATTCTTCCGCCTCAGCCTTCCAAGCAGCAGGGACTACAGGTGCGCACCACCGCACAGGCTCTCTCCACTTTACAGCTCACCTTCCAGGATCTGTGGGGGGTGGGGGTGGGGTGCAGCAAGAGGGATTCTCAGAAAAGCCAGGGCATGGGAAAGCAGAGAGGCCCAAAGGGAGTCGGAGGTCCTGGAAGCAGGAATGCAGAGAGAGTTGCAGCAGGCCATCCCATGCAGGACCTTGAATGCCCACCAGGCTTCCCATAGGAGGTGATCTGGGCCAGGGGATTAAGTGAACCCTGTTGCCTGTTTTACCTTTTATTTAAAAAATGAAAACAGTTACATATAAATGGTGAAAATCCATGGAGCTTAAAGAGTACCAAAGTTATCACCCCACCCAAAGCCATCCTATCCTTTTCCCAAATTATAACCATAGCTTAACTTCCTTTGTACCATTCCTTGAAGTGTGTCTAAGAAGCATCTGTGTTTTAGTGTCATCCTATTCAGTGTGTGTGTGTGTGTGTGTGTGTGTGTGAGAGAGAGAGAGAGAAGAGAAGAGAAGAGAAGACGAGAGAGAGAAAGAGAAAAGACTAGGGATTCAACTCGGGCATTCTACCTCCAAACTATATCCCAGCCCTTTTTATTTTTTATTTTGAAACAGGGTCTCACTAGGTTGCTGAGAGTCTCGCTAAGTTGCTGAGGCTGGTTTCAACCCCTCAATTCTCCTGTCTTGGTCTCCCAAGTACAGGTATTACAGGCGTGCACCACCACTCCTGGCTCCTTTTTTTTTTTGAGACAGGGACTCACTAAGTTGTCCAGGCTGACCTGGATACTTGCGATCCTTGTATTGAGTGGCAGGGATTACAGGCATGCACCACCATGCCCAGCTCTATTCCTAGCCCTTCTTTGGGTCTGCGGAATCACAAGATCTTGCCACATCAGCATACACCTTACCTGTTCTTTGGAGTGGCCGCGTTAATGTCTACTGATGACGTTCAGCTTGTTTCCAGTTGTTAATTATTACAGATAATGCTGCAGTGAGCATCCTTGTTTGGTATCATGGAGTAATTTTGTCAGTGTGGCCATTGGGTAAATTCCTAGCCAGGAGATTGCTGAGTCATGGGATGTTTTAAGAACACTGGTGGGAGCTCAGAGGACGAGCTGGCAGGACGACAGCGGAGTCCAGCTGGAGGCCACTGCAGTCTCAAGCCTCCTAAGCAGGCTGAGCCCTTTGAGGACTGGCTCTCTGGAGAGTAAGAGGGTGAGGTGAACTGGCACCCTGCGCCCTTGGGACAGAGGCACAGAGTGAGCATTGTGCAGGTGATCTGTCACACAGCAGGCCTGCCCTGGCAGCAGCCTGTGCTCCTAACCCCTGCCAGTTGGTGAGCTGTGGCCTGGAGCCCCCTGCACTCAGCGCAAACAGCTGATCTACACAGTGAGTCTAGAAAGCATCAGTTGTTACCCTCCCCACAGATTGGGAAACTGAGGCTCAGAGGCAACATGATGTAGTGTGAAGAGCTGCAAAGTTCATATGGGGTGACAACTGCCTCACCACAAAGATGTACTCCTGTCCCCAAGCCCCTAGTGACCCCTACCTTGTCCCCACCACCTTGTATCCAGCTGCCCTCGGATTGTTGGTCTCCTCCTCTGCAAAATGGATAAAGTGCCTGCCTCCTTTCCAGGTTTCCCTGCCTTCAGACCAAATAGGCTGCAGTGACTAGGTTTTACGTAGCTGGATCTGGAGTTTTCAGGAGCCCTGTGACAAGGGCTCGCTTGGGGAGCCTCACTCTAGGCTGCTCTCTGTCCTCTCCCAAGGCTGCCTCAGGCTGGACTTGGAGTAGGTGCTTAACAGAGTTGCAGGCCCAAGGCCAGAAGGAGCTGGGCAGGGTCATCTCAGGTCTCAGCGAGTGAAAGTCCCATGAAGTGTGCATGTGACCTGAGTGTCTCAGACTGTGTCCCTTTACTGTGAATCCTGTATGTGCTTGCGAGACTGCTGGAAGACCCCTGGTGCAGCGACGCTCTCCCTGATACGCCTGGGAGCCTCTGGAGATGCACATCTGCAACTAGTCAGCCCTACTGCTTGCCCACCGTGGATGCCAAGTTCTCAGCAGGGCTCATCCTGAGCACTCACTGAGCACCCAGCACGCCCAGCCCTGGATACACCAGTGAACCCAAAGCGCCCGCTCATGGTATTTACATTCCAGTGTGGGAAGAGACAGTGAAGAAATACGAGTCAGAGGATGGGAAGAAATGTGAAGCGGGATGTCTTAGAAGGGTTCCCTGCAAACAGGTTCTGAGGTGCAGAGTCGTGGTGAGAGATTTATTGGGAGTGCTCGCCAGAGACACCTGTAAGGAAGCAAGGTGGACATGAGCAGTGACATTTGGGTAGAGACCTGCATGAAGGTGGGAGCAGGCCAGGAAGATGTCTGGGACACTGCAGGGCTCTGACATGGAGAAGCGGAGGCCCCAGCGGGTCCTACAGAGAGCTCTGGAACTGGGGCGGTCCTTCAGAGCTGGACTGAGGCGAGGTGGGGGGTCATTGTAGTTCCACATCAGCCATTGGTCCCTGGCCACTGCCTGGGAGGAGGTAAAACCTTGGGGGAGGCACTTCCCAGGAGGGACACAACAGAGTGCTGCCGGCAGCTGGGGAGGGGTGCGCTGGCCCTTCCCCCTGGGCAAGGGGCGCTGTGTTAGGTCACCGAGGTCGGGAGGCCTCTATGAGATGGTGGCATTTGGGTAGAGACCTGCATGAAGGGTGGGAGCAGGCCAGGAAGATGTCTGGGATACTGCACTGGCTTGGAGACAGACTTGGCTTGGCTTGTGAGGAACAGCAGAGACCAGTGCTGAACACAGACTCCACCACTGGAGCCATGTCCCCGTGCCCCGGCCGCCCACAGAGCCACTGCCCGCCCTTCTCTGTGGCATTTGCAGAGCTGCAGAGCCTGCGGGAGTCTCTTTCATAGGTGGCGATCCAGCCCAGAGGGGGCGGGGCCTCACCTGAGGTGAGAGTGGGCTGGTTCTAACTCCAGTCCTGCTCCGTATCTGAGAAGAGCTTGTTTCCCCCTCTGCCATCCATCTAGGGTCCCAGGAACCCGCACTCCATCCAACACATGTACCCCCTCGCCTCCCAGCCGCTACACTCTTCCATTGCTGGGGAACTCACTACCTCTCGATGTCGCCCCTTCATTCTTGGGCAGCTCTGGCCTCCAACTGTTCCCACATCTCAGGAAGAATGTCACCCCTGCGGCTTCCACACCAGGGGCCCAGCTCTGCCTCTGGGGCCACACACGCCATTTGTTCTCCCAGCCGGGGGACTCCTGTAGGGATCCAAGGCTGTGGACCATGTGCCCCAGTGCCAGATAGCCCAGCGTCTCCTCCCACCGACCTGTCCCACATCTCAGGCCTCAGCTAGTCATACGGCAGAGCAGAGCCCAGGGACCCGATTCTTCAGTGGGGGCCAGCTCCTCACCTGCTCTGGACACTCTGCCTGGGTTATTGCTCCCTGAAGCCCTGTCCCACTCCACACACCTAAGGCCTCCTCTCCCCACGCACAAAGCCTGGACCAAGGGAGTAGACTTGCTGCCCGGGTAGAACTCCATCCCTTAGAGACCAGCCTGTGAAGAGCATCACAGCCTCTCCCAGCTTCCTGTCACATGCCCCCCCCCCCAAAAAAAAACAACATGCACAGATACATGACCCGTGGGTCTTCTCCGCCCCAGCTAGGCCAATGATGGCACCTAAGAACAGGTCAGGACTGAGGACCAAGCCCTGACGTTCCCCACTATAGACCTCCTCTAGGGGCAGTCCAGTTATTCAGCCCATTTTAAAAAGTACCCACTATCTGTCAGGTGTTGCACTGGGATCTAGAGATACAGAAAGAGGGACACATGGTCCCTGCCCCCAGGGCCTCCCAGTCTGCCTGGCGGACACTGAAGCAGTCAGTGTCCTTTTCTGCAGGAGCAGGTACCCATAGAGGCCACCTTTCCCCACACCTGAGGGCTGCCCACAGGCGGCAGTGTGCAGTGGGGCGGGGTGACTGCTCAGCAACATTGCTGCTCCATGAGCTGAGCACCTGCTAGGTGCCAGGCCCTGTGCCTAGTGAGCTTAGAGACAAAGATGACCAAGAAGTGATCCCTGGCTCAGAGGAGGCAGGAGGCGGGCACCGGACCATTACAATCCAGGGGTCCTGGGGACACAGAGCTACCCCAGCCCAGGAGGCTTCTTAGAAGAGGTAGTTGGGAGGAGCACAGGCTCCGTGTGGCTGACTCTGGAGTTCTGCACCATTGGAGGATGAAGTGTGGAGGGGCAAGAAAAGGCAGGAGAGGCTGTGGGGGCACCTTGCGGGGCCTGAGGGACAGATGTGAACTTGACCCTGAGCTGGGTGGCGCCTGCACCCCTCACAGCCTGTGGAACGAGCCTCTGGTACCACTTTTGTTCACCTGGCCCCAGGGCACCTCTCCTCCTCCTCCTCTTCACTTTTTCTTAGATCTTCCTTTTTTTTTTTTTTTTTTTTTTTTTTTTTGCAGTACTGGGGATGGAACCCAGGGGCATTCTCCGAGCTACAGCCCCAGCCCTATTTTTTTATTCTTTATTTTGAAACAGGGTCTCACTAAGTTGCGGAGGGCTTCACTAAGCTGAGTCTGGCTGCAAACCTGGATCCTCCCTCCCAAATGCTGGGATTAAGCTGGGCGTGGTGGCGCACGCTTGTAATCCCAGCATTCGGGAGGCTGAGACCGGAGGATCCTGGTTCGCGGCCAGCCTCAGCTACCTAGTGAGGCACTCTGCAACTTAGTGAGACTCGGTTTCAAAATAAAGAATAAAAAATAGGGCTGGGGGTGTAGCTCGGAGGTAGAATGCCCCTGAGTTCAATCCCCAGTACCGCAAAACAAAAACAAAAACCAAATGCTGGGATTACAAGTGTGTGTGCCACCATTCCTTTCTTAACTTTTTTTTCTTAACTTTTCTTTTCTTTTTCTTATACTTTCTTTTCTTTTTTTGGTCCTGAGGATTGAACTTAGGAGGATTTTACCTCCAAGCTACACCCTTAGGCCTATTATTTAATTAATTTATATACTTACTTATTTTGTGCTACTGGAGATGGAACTAAGGGGCTTTCTACCCCTGAGCTACACCTCTAGCCCTTTTTATTATTTTTTTTTTAAATTTGGAAACATGGTCTTGCTGGGTTTCTGAGTCTTGCTATTGTTGAGGCTAGCCTTGAACCTGTGATCCTCCCATTTCAGCCTCCTAAGTACAGGATTACAGTAGTGTGCCATTGCATCTGGCTTGTTTTCCAGACTTCTCAGCACTGTCATACCCAGGACCCAGTCTTGGGCTCCTGTCCATTCACCGCTCAGATCATCTCAGTCTGTCTCATGCCATCTGATGCCATTGCCTCCCAGGTCTGTCCCCAGCCCAGTCCTGCTTCCCTGACGTCTACTGGATATCGCACCAGCACCTCAGCTTAACTCGTCCAAGTGGCTGTCCCTGCCACCTGTCCCCCTCCCCAGGAAGGCCATCTCCATCCTTCCAGGTCTGCATTGTTGTATCCCTGGTGCTAGAGCACTCTCTGTGGAGTGGATGAAAGGGAGAGTGCAGAGCTTCCGAGTGAGAAGAGCTTCGTGGCATTGGAATCCAAGGTGGCTGAATGTCCAGGTATCAGCACCAGGCCCCGGGCGCCCGGCATCCTGAGAACAGATAGGAGGCAGCACCAGCACAGGGCAGAATGGACCCCATACCCTCTGATCTTTTTTGCCAATCCCTGCCACACTGCTGACCGCCCCCCCCCCCACTTCCATCACCAATATCCAGTGAGATTGGGCTGGGCAGAGGTGCCGGCTGCCTCTGGCCCCTTTTCCCTCCACCCAGGCCCGGGGAGCCAGCAGCTCAGCAGATAGTTGTGCAGAGGAAGCCTGAGGAATCTGTCCCCCAACCCCACCCCACCCAACACTTCAAGGCAGAAGAGGCGGGGGCGGATTCCTCAGGGTCACCCAGGGAGTCAGGCTGGGTAAAGTCCTGCCCAGGCTCTCTGCAGCTGCTGGTGGAGTGACTGTCTCCAGGCTCTGCTGTCTGGCTGGGGGAGGGTGGTGTTGGGTGCTGCTGCTCTTAGAGAGGAGTGCCCAGCAGGGAGCAGGGAGATGTGGGTTTCCCACCAGAGCACCTGGTCCTGCCTCTGGGTCTCCAGTCTGGCTCTCCCCCTAGAACTGGGTGCCCTGAGGACAGTGAGTTGGGCTGGGGCTCCAGTTCCGGGAACCTTATGCCTGGTTTCTCTTCCCGTTTCTTTGATGAGCTAACGCCCTGCTGGAACGATGGGAATATCAGCCTGACACCTTGCCTGGGCTGGGCTGGGCACGTCCTTCCCTCAGGGCCACTCTCTCTTGGGTACCATCTGTTTTAAGAGGAACTGGGAGGGCTGCTGGGGAGCCCCGACAGAAGTGAGCAGTGCGACTCCTCACAGGGCCCTCTCTTGACCTCTACCAGGGCCACCATGCCTGGGCTCACCTCCAGCTCCGGTCTCTGCTGACCCCTGCTCCGGGGCACAGGTGGCAGCCAGGGTGTGAGTGCATGCTCCCCCTGCCCCAGCACTGGGATGTATGATGCGGGGGAGCAGGCATCTCTGCAGAGTTGCTGGTGCAGGCCAGTCATACCTGAGTCCCCTCACCTGTCCAATGGAGGTAGGTGTTTCCCCAAAAGCTCACAGGCGCCTGTGCTGAGGAAGAGCCTAGGAAAGCTTGTTCCAGGGCAATGAGGCAAAGGAAATGTGTGGAATCTTCTGGATCCTCCCCAAATGTGAGTCATACTATCCCTAGTGGCCATCACATATTGCTCTCGCTGCCATAGGTACCCTACAGTGATTACCCATCCTCACAATCCTGTGAGAGTGGTAAACCATCACCCCCATTTTACAGACTAGGAAACTCAGAACAGAGGCATAAACTGACCTGCCCATGGCCACAGAGCAAGTTTTGGCAAAGGCCAGATTTGAGCCTGGCGATTCACAATCTGGTCCCAAGATCCTTACAGACGTGGACTGAGCTCACACTTTACTCGTGTACCCTCCCGCCCAGGCCTGGAATGAGGTCCCCAGAACACTTCCCAAACACTGCCAGTCAGGGTCCTATCCCCACTACTCTCCTCACTCCAGCCCTACAGGATGGCTGGCAAGGGCTCACCCCACATTGTGCCCAGACCCACCCGGAAAGTTCTCTAAAATTCAGGTCTGTGAGCCAGGTGTGCTACTGCACACCTGTAATCCCACTACTTGGGAGGCTGAGACAAGAGGATCTCAGGTTTGAAGCCAGCCTCAGCAACTTAGTGAAATCCTGTTTCCAAATAAAAATAAACTAGGGCTGGGGGTGTAGCTTGGTGGTAGAATGCCTCTGGGTTCAATCTCTATTACCAAAATAAATACATAAATAAAAATAAAATAAAATCAATCCCCCAAGGACCCATCACCTAAGGACTCTTGTGTCAACCCTGCAGCCCCAAACACACCAGGCACTTGAGGCGGGAGGCCTTTTGCAAAGCCACCTCACTGCTTGAGGGGAGAAGGCAGGTGTGGCCGTGGCCCATGCCACCTGACTCCCACAGAAAACACAGCACTAGCAACCTTTCCCTACTCTTAGAAATAAAAAAGACATTCTGGCAAACTAAAATATGATTCCAAGGCAAGAAGCTGAAACTGGCTCTCAGCAAGCCCCCAAATACCTGAAGTGAGACGGATGCCTCTCCCAAAGGCCACTGCAACTTCCCACAAAAATGCAGAAAATCATGCCCAGGGAAAGAGGCAGACGCTTTACACGCAAAACACAATCTTGTTATGAACCAGGAGCAAAAACTCTGTGCCCAACAAGTCACCTTGCATTTTGTAATCAGTGTAATAAACTACAACCCACGTTCCCCCAAACATGTCAGGAAGGGCTGCTGCGGAAAAAAGATGTCCCTTTAATAAAACGTTATCAACATATATCGTACACAAACTACAATGTATCATAATTACTTTTTTTTTTTCCTCTCGTAATTCAGAACCAGACTACAAGGTAAGAAAAAACACAGAAACAGCTACAATGTTCCCAATAATCCGCACAAGGTCTTTTTTCAGGCAGATGGTATCTCACATAATATGATATACATGGATCAGAAAGGGGAGGTGATAAAACAAAGACCAGCTACAGGGGCGGGGCGGGGGGAGAGGGAGTGTAAATGTACAAAGAATTCGGTGTCTTCCAGGGCAAGACACAAAGGTTTCCATGGGGGTGAGGTGAGGGAGGCCATGACTCACCCCTCCTAGGAGGGGACAGGCTCCACGTCATCGGGTTTGTCAGTTTTTGAAAATAAAAACAGGACCGGAAACAGCACATCTGTTTGGTTGTTGGTGCTCCCCCACCCCCCACCGCTATGCCCACGTCTTTCCATCCAGTTCCAAGCACATACAGAGCAATTCTGGTCAATATCCCATCTTTGAAAAAGGAGGACGAAAAAAGGAAAAGGAAAAAAAAAGAGGAAAAGAAAACTGAAGCTCTAGCCCTTGCCCGCCCATACACACAGGAGCAACATCAGGACCATGGGACCAGATGAGGAGGTGTTTCCACGTCCCAGGTCACAGCCTCCTACTCTGCCACCGCCCAGCCGGCAGGGTTCTTGCTGGGAAGGTGGGCTGGGGGCCGAGGGGGCTGGAGAGGCTGGGGGAGGTCCAGGAGAGGCGGTGGTCCCAGGAGCACAGTGCACACCAGCCGGGTCACAGCGACGGTCTTGGCTGCGCAGAGTCCTGGAAGGGGGCCAGCCACGAGATGGGGAGGGCTCGGGGGTCCAGTGAGCCGCTGTTGCCAGTCACGCCAACACACAGCAGGTTCCTGCCCTCCCGCGCCCATCACACAAAACCCCAAATGGAAAAAGGGTGACTTCCTTTCTTTTCTTCCCCAAAATGGTTTTTTAAAAGAAACCACTGATTGTAAACTGTCCAGTTTATTATTATTTTTAGATGGCTACAGAGACATTGTCACACCTCACGCCTAGACTAGCTTTCCTGGTAGAAGGGCTTGGGACAGACAGACAGCAGGGCTTGTGGTTCTCTCTTTCTTTCCTTTTTTTTTTTTCTTTTTTTCCTTTTTTCTTAAAGAAGAAAGCAAAGAAGTTGATTGGGGTGGAGGACTTGCTAGAAGCTTCCATTTAAAAAAATTTTTCCCCTCAAGACCCCCCCTGAAAACAAATAAAAAAAAGAAACCCCAGCAACGGTAAAACCCCAAACAAACAAATGAACGAAAAAATCCAAAAAAACAAAACCCAAAAGTGTCATGTACAGTAAAGGTCATTTTGGGAAAGGGCAAGGGGTGGGATTTTTCTGGTCATTGACTTGAAATATATTTTCACTTTGAGTTTTGTCCTTCATGTTTTATGGAATAAAAAGTTCGGCCTTTTTATTGCATGAAACTAAAATTGGGAAAGGTGGGGGAGGGGGTCGAGGGGAGCGGGGAGACGCCCTCCCCCGGCTCCTGGTAATGACACCTCACTTCTTCTTGCATAATTTCTGGCATCTTCCCGCCTGCAATGCCGGCTTGGCTCTCGGCGTCCTGGAGAAGGGGGTCACACACTCATCGTCATGCTTGGAGAGTACTGAAGGAGAGAAGCAGAGGGGGGCGAGGTGAGGCTGTGGCCGCTGCAGCCTTGTGAGGCTGTGGCTGCAGGGAGCTGGACAGGGCCGGGCTGAGGACAAGGAGGCGGTGCTCAGGGCCACCTCGGCAGGGGCCGTGTCAGCCTCCTATGCCCTCCCCGCCCTGAACCACTCCTTCTGGGAACTGGGATTGAGAGAACCAGACCTCTGCCAGGGTACCTGGGGCGGGGGCGGTCTGGGCTTCTCAAAAGCTGCTTTCTTCAGATGAAAGCATACACAGAAGGCCAGCTCTAGGTGTTGAGACAGCAGGAAGTCCTGGCTGCACAAACCTCCCTCCAGCTCAGCCCAGGGCTTCTCCAGTCTGATGGCTTTTCAGTGCCAGAGGTGCCCAGCCCGCCACGGTCCCTCCAGAAAACCTGCCAGTAGGCAGACGGGAGCCAGAGGCCAGGGCTCTCTGTACTTTGTGTGAAAAAAAACGAGTTAAGAGGCCACTGCAAGAGTGCGGAGCAACTAGCTCAGCTGGTGACCGTGGCTGCCAGTGCAGCACCGCAGCAGCAGCTGAATCAGAGTCCCCAGGCTCAGGGGGCAAGATAAGGAAGGGACAAGGAGCACGTGGGGGGAGGGGCTGGGGCTTACATTGTCGTTCTGGAAGGAGTGGAGGAAGTTCCCTCCTAGCTCGCCATCGTCTCGAGGGGTTCCTGGAGGATTGCTAATGCCACTTATGTTGTTAGGAGAATTCTGCAGAAAGAGGAGAGGAGGTGAGCCGTGTTCCCAGCAAGCTGCCTTGCCAGGGTGGGGGAGGGGATGCTGTCAGGGAGGAGACATCGAGTGCATACTCACTTTTGGAAGTCCATCTATGTCGCCTGACCCTGGAAGGAAAGAAGAATCCAATTCAGTTTCTCACACTCTTCCCTGGAGGGGTCTCCAGCTCCGAGTGCCTTCCTCCCTGGGCTCCTGGGCCTTGGAGCCTTTCTACCCAAGCCCCATGTTGTTTCTGGGAGAGGATTTTACCATGTTCTTCCTCTGTGCCCAGCCAGGCCTATGCTGGGTACCAGGCCTAGCTGAGCCAGGAGCTGAGGCAAGGAGAAAGCTGTGCAGGTGGGGTCGGGCACCACCAGGGGCGGGCCGTCTTACCTAACGATCCGTTCATGTGGTGTGGCTCCATGCCGCCCATGCCGCCCATCGGGCCGTCCGAGCCAGGACCCATCGGGAACTGAGGGAGAAGCAGAGCACGGCTCAGCGGACCCAAGCCCTCTGCACCCGTCTGGGGGGCTCACGTCCCCAGCTGTGCAGCAGCCCTGCCTCAGTGAACCTCCATTCTGGTGGGCTCTCCTGGCACACGCTCAGGTGCTGGAGGCCCAGGGAGCAGCAGAGCAGAGGTGCTCATTCCCAAGGACCAAGTGAGGGAGCAAATCCAGAGAGGGAAAGGAAGCAGCTCAAGGCTGCCCAGCTCCACACAGAGCCAGCGACTGGAGTCCCACAGGGCTCAATCCATCCCTGGGGCAGAGTGCCTGGCTCACCAGCCATGGCTGCACAACCAAAATTATTTGTGCTTTTCATCTGCCTTTACACATTAAAAAAAAGCAGCAGCAGAGCACGGGAAGTGCCCCGCTTGGGGTCTCCTAGGCCAGAGGTAGAGGAGTAAAGACTGGAGACCAGCAGCCTGGCCCTCGGCTGCCACATTAACCTCTTCCAAAACGCTCCCGAGATGCAAGGAAGCTCTGTGGGCAATGGCAGAGACTGGTCGTGCTGAGCGGCAGAGCAGGGAGCTGGTGAGAGCCCCACACAGAATTCAAGGTGCAGGCAGATCCAGGACTCAGAGGGAGTCAATTCTCCCCCTTCCTCAGGACTGTCTGGAACTATCAAACCCATCTCAGAAAGGAGGCAACCAAAGGCCAGAGAGTCACATCCTGCAGCCACAATTCACAAGGCTGGGGAGGGAGGGCTGGACCCAATCTGGGCAGCCAAGGCCCTGTGACATAGGCTGGACATCAGGTGGGGAGAGGGTGGACGTGGTGGCACGGGGTGAGAACCGAGTCACACAGGTAGCCAAGTGCCACAGGAGAGGGGAAAGAGGTGCCAACTCCCAGAGACAGCTGCAGACAAAGCACGGCTGCAGCTTCAGATGGAGCAGAGAGGAGGAGACAGGGCATCGGCATAACCGAGGGGTATATTCTGGCCACAGAATTGGCCATGCCAGGGGTCCCATGGGGCCACGTGCTGGATGGCAGCATGAGGTGCCAGGCTTCATGGCACATTTTCCCATCTGGCAACAAATTTCATGCTTATTAGCCCAAGTGATATAGGGATAAGGGTGACTAACTTTCTAGGATACAGCCATTTGAGACCAAAATAAACAAAACAGCAACCCAAGCACACTAACATAATATCCTCTATACAGCCGGGCACATGCTAATAATCCCAGTACTTGAGAGGCTAAGACAGAAAGGTCCTGGGTTTGTGGCCAGCCCCAGCTACTTAGTGAGGCCCTATTTCAAAATAAAACAATAAAAAAATAGGGCAGAGGGTATAGCTCGGAGGTAGAATACCCCTGCGTTCAATCCCCTGTACTGGACCCCCCCCCCCAAATTCCTATATACCTGTCATTACTTTAACATAAATGTATAAAAATCAGGTACTTATTTGAAACTATATGTTATTCTGTTTTTTTTTTTTTGGTATTAACAGCTTTATTGAGATACAATTCCCATACCATACAAATTAGTTCACTTAAAATACACAATTCAATAGCCGGGCATGGTGGCGCACGCTTGTAATCCCAGCATTCGGGAGGCAGAGACCGGAGGATCCGGGTTCGAGGCCAGCCTCAGCTACCTAGTGAGGCACTCCGCAACTTAGTGAGACTCGGTTTCAAAATAAAGAATAAAAAATAGGGCTGGGGGTATAGCTTGGAGGTAGAATGCCCCTGAGTTCAATCCCCAGTACCGCAAAAAAAAAAAAAAAAAAAAA
>PVLC010003063.1:0-89571 GCA_004027655.1 Graphiurus murinus
TGGATTACAAAACTATGGGATATGTACACAATGGAATTTTACTCAGCCATAAAGAAGAACAAAATCATGTTCTTTGCAGGGAAATGGATGCAACTGGAAAACATTATGTTAAGTGAGATTAGTCAGTCACAAAGAGTAAAGAAGTATATGTTCTCCCTAATATGCGGATGCTAGGGAGAAGATGGGGCATAGGAGGGTCGCCAAATGAAAAGGAGAGATCCTCGATAAGCAAAGAAGTTGATTTAATTGTAGTGTATGCATGAGGCCGAGGGACACCCTAAGGCACATGATGTACTTACACAATCATATCAAGGTCACTTACTGAAGTGAACCTGAGGGGGAGGGAGGGGGAGGGAACGGGGTGGGAATTGGGGAAGGGGTCAAATGAGAATTGTGTGCAAATATGTTTTTAACAACTTGTACTTAACAAAGATGTATGCTTTATTGCACGAATTACTACAATAAAAATAAATTTAAAAAAATAAAAATAAAAAAAGAAATAAATTACAAATATTGTATATGTAAAAGTAATATTGTAATACAACCACTTTGGAAATTTTTGGCAATGTCTTAAAAGTTAAACATACTTTGTTGTATGATCAGTACCTTCCCTCCTAGGTATTTACTAAAAAAGTGGAAACACTAATATAGGAGCTCTTTTCATAATAGGAAAAATCTTAAAGCAACTGTAATGTCCACCTAGGTAAATGAAAAGTAAATCTTGGTATGTGTGTCTTAGTCCATTTTTATAGTGATAACAAAATATGTGAAGCTGGGTGAATTTATAAAGAAAATCTGTTGATTTAGCTAGCTCACATTTGCTGATGAGTTTCTTTCTGGTAGAGTCTTGAGGCAGCAAGGGGAATCACATAATAAGAGGCAGGGAGCACATGTAGGTGTCTTCTGGTCCTCCCTTCTTATAAAGCCACCACTACTCAATCATGGGGCTTCTCCCTGATGCCCTTATCTAGTCCTGATCACTTTCCAAAGGCCCCACCTCTGAACACCATGGTCAAATAAAGGCTTCACATTCTTAATATGTCACTATAGTGAATGGGTTGTTCTACTAGTCTTGATAGGAAACTGGGGCTTTTAAAGTACAACAGGAGCAACTGGGGAGTTGTAAGTACAGAATTAAAATGACTAGATTCCATTCTGACTACCACTGTGTCTACCAATATGCTCTGGACTCGATGCTGAGGAAACTCCTTTAGTGTATTTTTAATTTCCTGAAATGTATGGATGATGTCTTTTAAGCATTCACATTCTCTGTTGGAAATTATAGTCACTCAACCAATATTGTCATGAAAAAGAAAATGCTATTTTTAATGTACTGAGAGCCAAAAGTATTAAAATTATTTTGAAAATAAAAATATTTTCTTTTCTTATGTAAAAGTGTTATTCCTAATAAAAGTATCTGAAAAATAAAGTTTTCCCAAAGAAACTTTAAATGACTGTAGATTTATTTCTTAAGCATTTTCTAAGGTCCTGCTATTCAAGAGTCACATTTTTATACTGTTCTATAGTAGAAAGAAAAATAATATTGCTTCTTATTTAAAAAAAAATAACAGACATGATAAAAAAGAGGATACTAGTGTACTTTTTATACTCTGAAATTAGGTCTTCATTTATTTGAATATTCAACAAATAATAACTTAGAGTAACATACCAATCCCCTCTCTGTTTCCTACTTCCCTGAGGTAAAACATATAAATGCTGAATTTCACAGGGTGTTATTGGTCATGCTAGTAGTTATGTTTATACTAGAAAAATAAGTCAGCAAGGTGTTTTGAGAAGCATATTTAAACCTGTGTTTGAAACATATCACTTGAGCTGTGATTTTGAGAACAGGTTGGTTTGGGGTACTGAGAGGAAGTGGGTATGACTAGACCATTCAAGAGTACAAGTGAGAGCCAGGCGTGGTGGCACACACTTGTAATCCCAGCATTTGGGAGGCTGAGATGGGGGGATCCGGGTTTGAGGCCAGTCTCAGCTACCTAGTAAGGCCCGCCCTGTTTCAAAATAAAGAATAAAAAATAGGGCTGGGGGTATAGCTCAGAGGTAGAATGCCCCTGAGTTCAATCCTGGGTACTGCTAAAAAAAAAAAAAAAAAAAAAAAAAAAAAAAAAAAAAAAAAAAAAAAAAAAAAAAAAAAAAGAATACAGGCGAGAGGCGAGGTGAACCATCATGATCCCCTAAGCTGAGTCAAAGGTGATAGAGAGAAGTACTTAGATCAAGGAAATATTTAGAAGACAAAAATCAATAGAATATGATAATATATAGGGCAGCAGAGGGTAAGGAAGGGAATTAGAGATGACTAAAAAGTTTATGGCTCCTTTAACTGGATGTATGACTGTGCTATTTTCTGACATAGTAGGATGATGAATTTGGTAAAAACACTCAGAAGATTCTTATGTTCCTGTCCAGTCTGAAAGACCTTGAGAATATAGAAGAAAAATCAAGTAGATACTTGGATATAAAATTCTGGAGATAGTTATGGTCTAGCAGTATAGATGCATATCTGTTTGGATATCTCTAATGAGATACCGTAACACGATAGCTTATACACAGCAGAAACCTGTTTCTCACTATTCAGGAGGTTGGGAAGTTGCAAATGAGGGTGCCAGCATGGTGGGTTGTGGTGAGGGTCTTCTTCCAGGTTGCAGACTGCTGGTTTTTTGCTGGGTCCTCACATGGTAGAAGGAGCAAGGCAGCTGTCCAGGGCCTCTTTTTATGAGGCACTAATTCCATTCATGAGAGCTCTGTCCTCATAAATGAATTGCCTCCCAAAGGCCCTACCTTCTAATATAGTGATCTTGGTGGTTAAGAGTCCACATACAGTATGGGGGAAACTCAAATATTTGGACCATGGCAATGTGTGAGAGAGCTACATGGAGAGATTGACTGGAGCCTGGGAGTGAGATGCCCCTGGAATAGATCCTACAGGGAGAAGAGTCTCCAGGGAATTCATTATTTAATGGCCACATTAAAAAAAAAAAAAGAAAGTCTGTGTAAACAAAAAGAAATGACCAGAGAGAAAAGGGATAAAACAGAAGTATGGCATAAAATTTAGTAAATAGTTCAGCAAGAGAGTGAGTATTTCAACTGTATTTTCATTTATGCCCTTTTTTTAATTATTGGTGCATTGTAATCATACATCTTGATGAAGTTCGGGGTGGTAGAGGCATACATGTACACAGTACTCTTTGAGCCATCCCCTAATTCCCACACCATTCCCTCTCCCTCTCCCCTGCTTCCTGTGCTCAGCACAAGTGAATGGCTTTGATAAATTTTGGTGGTTAAGAATCCACCAAAATATGTACATCATATCCACTGAGGTGTTTTCCTCTTCAAATCTTCCTTCCTGCTCCTGCCTCCTCAGTTAGGTCCCCTCCCTCACTCTACTAGGTTTCTCCTCCTTTATCTGGAGTCCCTCCTGTACCCCAATTTCTCCCTAGCTTCTGCATATGAGGAGAAACATCTGACCTTTCA
The DNA here is from genome assembly GCA_004027655.1 of Graphiurus murinus. NCBI lineage: Eukaryota > Metazoa > Chordata > Mammalia > Rodentia > Gliridae > Graphiurus > Graphiurus murinus. Next base: position 3,493 of record PVLC010003063.1, read on the forward strand.
CTTTTTGTGACTGATTAATCTCATTTAGAATAATATTTTCCAGTTCCATCCATTTCTCTGCAAATGGCATAATTTTGTTATTCTTTATGGCAGAGTAGAATTCCATTGTGTACATAGCCAATACTTTTGTAATTTCTTTCATCTCCTTACATGTTTTGTCTTCGTGTGAGTGGAACTCAGCTTGTAGAGAAACTGTAGGCACCTTAAAAATTTTCTTGGTTTATGAATTTCACAGTATCACCAGAAGCTAACATTTATTTGCTTATTATGAGTCCTGTGCTTCAGAGGCATTATATTATCTAATCCATCAAAATAGATAGTAAAGATTAAGCATCTTTAATCCAAAAATCCAAAGTGCTTTAAAATTCAAAACTCCAGCGTTTAAAAGTTTCAGATTTTTGAACATTTCACATTTCACATTTTTGTATTAAGGACGTTCCCCTCAAGACAAAAACAAAAACAAACAAACAAAACCCTCCAAAACCCAAAAGAGCTAGTCTCAAGCATTTCAAATAAGGGATGCTTAACAGATACTGCTATCCTGTTTTGTAAGTGGATAGACAGTATAGGAGAATTTGAGTGTATTGGGCACGATCACACAGCGAGTGATAGGGCCTGGACTTCAGCACAGCGATGATCCCCAGGGGATCACTACTGACGCTTACTTTGTCAGCACTTTATGAAGCTGGAAGAGATTATAATACAGTTAGTATTTTATAAAACCAAAGTTGTTTACAGTGTGTTGTGAATTATGAATCCTCCCTTCCTATTCATTTTTTGTTTATAGTATCCAATGTAAAACATTTGCATCCAGCTTAATTTTGGGCCTTTTAAACTAATAATGTGTATTATAGCAATATTTGTCTGGTAAATTAAAGAAAGGAGATAGAAGAAGACAAAGGAAGGGAACATAGACTAGAAATGAAGTAATTCATTTTACACATCAATAACACAGTTCATGTTTGTGTGAATTAGTGATAGGAATTTTTTCTCTGCCTCTATTAAAATATCATAACCCAAGATGGAAAACATGGGGATTCTATAATAAATGTGATTTTAAACTATAAAATATTTAACAAAATATAAATATTTATCTTCGAATTAAGTACTAAAATATGAGACTAAGCCAGATTTGGTGGTGCATGGATATAATCCCAGTACTTGGAAGGCTGAGACAAAAAAATCATAAGTTTGAGTGAGACCCTCAGCAATTTATAGAGACCCTGTTTCAAAATAAAAATAAACAAAAAAGTCTTGAGGCATAGCTTGGAGATAAAATGACTGTGGGTTCAATCCCCAATATAAAAAATTATATATTCTCTCTATATTATATATTATATCATATATATTTGTGTATAAATATGACTATATTTAATTCATTCATTCCATAAATACTTATCGAGTGCACACTATTTTCTCAGACACCATTCTAATGCTAGGGATATATTAATGAACAAAGCAAATTCCCAGTTCGTATGGAGCTTACATTCTAGTGGTAAATATGAGAAATAAGTAAACCAAGGGGTATGTAATGTGCTGAGTGGTAATATGCTCCATAATGAAAAAGCAAGGTAATGATGGGCTGTGGCCAATTAACACTACTGATGATGACGATGGTAATGGAGAGCACTGACTTTCACTTATGTTCTGGCTCTCCTCTCACATTGGTTAAGACATTAGTGAGTAGTATGTAGAGGGAGAATTGCACTACAGGTTGAAGTATCAACTTTGTGTGTGTGTGATACTGGGGATTGAACTCAGGGGCATTCTACCTCCAGGCTACACACCCCAGCTCTATTTTATTATTATTATTTATTTTTTAACAAGGTCTTGCTAAGTTGCAGGGGTCCTCACTAAGTTACTGAGACTGGCTGAAAACCTTTGATCCTTCTGTATCAGCCTCCCAAGTACTGGGATTACAAGTGTGTGCCTCCACACCCAACTCACAGCATCAATTTTGAAAACAACTGCATTCATGTAGAAATTGGCTCATAGGTAGAATGTCCCTGGGTTCCATCCCCAGTAAGAGAGAAAGAGAGAGAGGAGAGAGAGAGATGCACAGAGGAGAGACATTTATACATTTGTTGACACCGTCTCCATAGAATAACCTGTAAGAAACAGTCACTGAAGATCGTAATACTGAATTTTAACAGACAAGTATTTCAAGAAATACTACTTCTTGGAAATTATTGTTTGTGTTGGGTGAAATGAGACTGAAGGCTGGATCTGCCTTTGATAGTGAACTGAATTATTAAGTTAAAACAAAGCCAGACTCCTGCCTCAGTTCTCAGATGGTCTTTGCTGCAGACTCTGATGATACATGTAGACAGAGGCTTTCAGAGACAACAGAAACACATCTGAGAACTTTGTTATTCCAAACTAGTTTGTTTGGAATATCTGAGAATAATCTTTGGAAGTATTTATTTATTTTATTAATGAAAATAATCAAACACATTTTTTGTCAAAAACACTGAAAGCAATTAAATTTACATCTCATAAGTGAGATATTTCCGATACCCTTGGGGAGATCTGTCCCTGGTCCCTTCCCTCTTCCTCTCATTCTGCTTCCCGAGAGAGATATATCTGTCCCTCGTCCCTTTCCCCTCTTGCTCAGTTTCCTGGTTGCCATGAGCTGAGAATCTTTCCTCTGCCATGCCCTGCCACCATGCTGTTTCTGTCTTGAAGCCAGCGAATCATGGACTGGAACTCTGATGCCGTGAGCCCAAATAAATCTTTCCTCCTCTAAGTGGTTGGTCACAAAGTCAAAAATGCTAATACATTCTTCCTAAATTAAACTTTAAGACATTGGCATTCTTTTTCTAATTCCCAGTGGCATTGAGCATATACCAATTATTATACCTTTTCCTGCCAAAAACCTTTGCCATACTTCATCCTACGGCTGTGCCTTGACATAAGCAGTCCCCTGTGAGTGCACAAAGCTCTTGTCTGATATGTTACCATACATTTGGTTCTTTAAGAAGCACCTGAGTTTTTTTTTTTTTTTTTTTTTTTTTTAATATAATGTCCTTGGCCTGAGTATACAAAAATGAGTAAGTCAAATTTGGGGACCTTTAGGAACTTTCAAGTTAGTAAGACAGATGGAATAAAAAAATTCCATATGTTGCAATGTATCATTATTACAATAATAATTTATGCATTAGCAGTAATATGGTCTTTGAAGTGCTGGCAAGAAGTTACTGAAGATACAAGTTTCACGGCAGTGCAGTGCCATGAGGTGGCACACATCTGTAATCCCAGTATTTGGGAAACTAAGACAGGAAGAACACAGGTTCCAGACCAACCCACAATAGCTTAGCAAGGTGCTGTTTCAAAATAATAAAAAATAAGATAGGGCTGGGGGTGTGGCTCAGTGGTAGAACACCCCAGTAGTGTGTGTTTGCACACACACACACACACACAGATACAACTTTCATGAAAGAGGTGGAATTGAGATGTTTTTTAAAGGAAGATTGGATTTTGAAAGGGTAAAATTGCTAATCGTGAATAACTACCATTGAGTAAGACCATAGAAGTGATCACTGACAGAGGGAACTCAAGGGAAAACATGCTTATGGACTAAGTTTCATTTGAATAAATATGTTAGATAATTATAAAAATTATATCTCATTTTAGATTGCTTCTAAGTAAAACTTGTTAATGATAAACATAGGTCATTTGAGCAAGATAAGATTTTTCAGTTTTTAGAATTCAACTGAAGACAAAAATTAAAGATTAATAGGTAAATCAATTGATTTGCTATTTTAAATGCCTAAATTTTGAAGCAGAGATAAAAAGCATCACACACACACACACACACACACACACACAACTCTGTAGGTGTGTTGTATGTACCGTGTGTGTGTATGTCTGTGTGAAACCAAAGCCATATAGTATATGTTATTTAATAAAATATACACAGTATTAGAAAATTACCTCATACTGGCAGTGATAAACCAAAAGGGACTGTGGTTGTGTTTTTATATTGAGTAAAGAAATTCATATAAGAGCTAATTTATAAGTTTGAGTTATTCTTCAAAATTATTATTGAGTGAGCTCAAAGAAAAAGAAATATAAATATATATACATATACATGTGTGTATACACATATGTATATCAGTGATATACATAAAGTTAACTTTATTCAGCCATGCTAATAACAGTTTGAGGAGAATGCAATGATGTCGTCTATCTTTATTAAATTATACCATATTCATGTAAAGAAAGTGAAAATAAAGTCTATGGAATAAGTAATTAGCAAAATGCTAGTAAGGAAGAAGTAGTAGTAATCATATTAATTTGTATCTAAATTAAATTTAAAATTCAAAGTATGCAGTAAGACATTTGCCACATATAATCCCACATCCTAAAATAAATGAAGACTTCTCCTTTCCCCCTGTGTTAATAATAGGTTTGCATCTAACCATCAACACACTTGGTATCTGTGATGGACTATCCCTGACTACAGATCAATCTCTGCCCCCAAATTAAACAACTGCTTGTAATCCCAGTACTTGGGAGGCTGAAACAGGAGGATTGCAGATTCAAGACTAGCCTTAGCAACTTGGCAAGATCCTATTTCAAAATAAATAAAATCAGGTTGGGGTGTGGCTCAGGGGTAGAACACCCCTGGGTTCAATCCCCAGTACCTAAATAAATAAATAAATAAATAAATAAATAACAACTGGCCTCATAAAGCCCATACCTTTGATGTAACATTCTAATTGTTCAACTTCTCGGGCCTATTTGAAAATATAAAAGTACAGTTAACATGTACATACCACCAAAGTATCCCAATTTGAGGCAAAAGAAAGATTTATCTAAATCCTGTCATTTTATTGCTATTTAAATACTAAAGGCTGTATATGCATGCATGTATTACTTTTCATGTTAATAAAATAATGAAAAATTCAGTTGGCTCTTAATGTTATCTAATTGCAAAGAAGATCAGGCGATTTTGGCTTTATGAACATTAACTTTAACCTGAGTGTATATAATTAAAAAGTGATTAAAAAGTGATAATTAGTTTAAAAATCATCAGAAATAAAAATAGTCTACCAATACTAATTAACACCAACCTTGTATTAGAGCTCTTAGAAGTTTACTGTTAGCATTGAAATATGCTCTTTTTCTTATTTTCTTATCTACGTAGTGGTTTGCAATGATTCAAACAATCCATTAGAGGGCACTATAATATTGCTCTGAAGCTGAACACATGTGGAATCACCCTGTGTCTCTGTGTGAAAGTATTGAAAAATGGGTCTCTGAACAAAAGGAATTGTTTAATTATATGCTTATTTTTTCAGTTGTTTATTTTTCTGAAACACAATTCCTCTGCTGAATTTTAAGCTTTCTTAAACAATGAGGGCTATAAAAGAATTAACTGCAAATTTAGATTTCCATCTTGCAACTGTGTTTTAATGGTAGATACAAATACATTGCACAATAAATGTCCTCAACTTTTATTTTAAAACACCATTTTCTCCACAACATAAGGTAAAGAAGTCTTAAAAATTAGTAGTGAACCTGTTTATAAGTTAAAACTCTAGGATCTATGTGTATGTGTGAAGAAATTCTTGGCTTCTTAAAGTTGAATGTTTATATTAAAGGGTATATATTTTATTTGCATGATTTATAAATGAAGGCAAGACTTGTACTTATTCATCATCCAGAGTTATATTTGTAGTTTGAGAATATATCTTATATAATCAGTCAGCTTATATAATCTAAGATATTTTTACATTTTACTTAATGCAAATATAATTGGGAATGAATATGTCATAGATACAGTTTTACTTTAAGAAAAGTAGTCTGGCATGGATGCAGAGTAGGAACCCACTTCCAATCCTGTCTTAAATCCTGAAGATTAGATTAATAGATATTGCACCAAAAATTTTTAAAAAACAAACATTTTAGGAAAATATTAGGCATTAAAGGATTACAATAGAAGTGCTTTCTTCTTCTAAACTATGAGTTGGTTCTGCAGTGTTCTTAGCATGGTGAAGCCTAAGGGTGAACTTCTGAGTTCCAAAGCACCTTTTCAAACATCAGGTGGAAAGGGTCTGAACCTGTGTGCAGGGATGAAGGTAATTACCTATGCCATTTGGAGTTACTGACCTTGGGCCTTGGACTAAACCACAGTCATTCACACTTTTCTCCTAGCCCTAACCATGCATCATGTGTATGGCTGTTTATTCACTGGATCACTTGTTTAACTTAAATCAATATACTATAAAGGATACCATTAACATAAATTGAAATCCAGAATGATGAACCATAAATATCAGAGAAAAACAAAAACGAATACAAGGAAAATACTTTCAATTGAGAAAAATGAAATTAAACAATAAAAATAAGATGGTTCCAATATCTGTTTTCAAATGCATAACTGAAATAAATTATTTATTGCAAAGCCTTTTATTATCGGTTCATAATAAGGACTTTGGTACAGTATTGCTCAGTTTATGAGATTTTCAAATCAATAAGGTAATTTATTTCCCCTTGGTGTTGATATTAACTAGAACCAAGAATCCCATCTTACATGGGCAGTACATCTAGCTGGATAGTATGAGCTGGACTGTGATTTACCTAATTATACTTAGTGGTCCTCTGAGCAATAGGAAGCAAATATGGAGCAGGAACCTAAGTCAAGCACTTACTGAAAGAAAAGATATTTTAAGAAATTACAGGACCTTTAATTCTACTTCACTTTCTGGACCCTTTGTAGGTTTTTGTGCCCAAAGTGTAAAATCCACAGCATAGAGAGGAGCCAATAGGTAACCTAAAACTCTGTATTCCATGTATTGCCAAGACCCAATAAATCATAAAATTCTACATGTCCTCATAACCTTCCAGTGTGTGAATCCATCACAATTAGGTCTACAAGCCTGTGGTCTAAGGAAAAAAAAAATGTCCCCTCTGGGCTCTTAGCACTATCAGCAGGACACATGCACATTCATCCTTATAAGTTATCCACATAAAATATGTTATCCACATACAAATTTGGGAAACATTGAATCAAAGACTATGGAGAATATTAGGAACAAACAAACTGAAGAAGAAAGGTCAAAAACCAAATGATGAGAGTAGCTATGGAGATAATAGCTGGTCCCTGTAATCATTTTAGTTTTCTAGATCCAATCTACCCATAATATTCTGTTAAACTTTTTTTCCACACTAGGATAGTTTATGTAAATATCCAGTCATTTGTTTATTTGTTGGAAAAGCTTTTTGTTCTGAAATAGTAAAAGGCTTTAAGGAGAATGTATTCAAACCTTGTATCATTAACAAGTGGTGCTATCCTTTAATGATACATCAGTTACTAGTTTAACAACCGTTTTTATAAAATAACATAAAGCTAAGTGTTCTTTTCAACTTATGCACAGCTTTTGTATTATATATTACCAGAATTCTATTAGTTTTTATAAAATAACATAAAGCTAAGTGTTCTTTTCAACTTATGCACAGCTTTTGTATTATATATTACCAGAATTCTATTAGTCTGTTTATCTATCTGTCCATCCATGTAGTTAGACGTTAGCCTGCCATAACATCAAACTCTTCAATTCTTGTGCCACAGAGCTGCTAATTAAGAATAATTTCGGTACTGGTCTATGGATTCTCCAAGACAAACCTATCTTATGTGGATAATGTAAAACTGCTTATGACTTTCAGGATATAATGAAGCAGAAATATAGCTGTAGTGGGATTTGGATAAGGATGGGAACTACCGGCATACATAATTTATTTTCCCCCTCCTGTGCCTGTGGCAGACATTGCTAATTGATCATTTTTACTGAAACTGTGAGGATCCATCTCTAAACAGCCATTACCAATCAGATGAAGTCAACATGTTATTTGAAACCTTCATGCCTACCCTATATTTAGGAGAAAAAAAAAAAGACAAAAGTAAGGATATGGGACAGAAGGAACTAGAGAGACAATGAGAATTTCCTTGTGAATTAGAAATAAAGTCCTTTCTCTGTGCTCATAAAAATTGGAGTTGTGCCGGGCATGGTGGCACACGCTTGTAATCCCAGCATTTGGGAGGCTGAGACAGGAGGATCCGGGTTCACCTCGGCCAGCCTCAGCTGCCTAGTGAGGCACTCTGCAACTTAGTGAGACCCTGTTTCAAAAATAAATAATAAAAAATAGGGCTGGGGGTATAGTTCGGAGGTAGAATGCCCCTGAGTTCAATCCCCAGTAGGACAAAAAAAAAAAAAAATTGGAGTTGTGGCATAGGGGTATACAAGAAAGTCATTCCATTCATTTCTTTCCCCAAAGAAAAATAATTCTATGCATAATAGCAATTACCAACGATGCCCTTGTTGCCATGGTGACCCAGGGGAAGCTAAAGACCTCTACTGTGGACTACTCTGATGTTATACTAAATGAAAATTTATTAAGCAACACTGTGCATACTAGGTATAGATTCCTCCTATGCAAGGCTTTACAGTGGACAGAAAAGATGGAGTTTTTAAAATATGCTTTTCACTGATGCTTTGTAATTATACATCATGGTGAGATTCAAAATGATACACACGTCAGTGCATACCACACTTGATGTGGTTCCCTCTGGATCCCACCCCACTACCTACCCTCCCTGTACATGTTAGAGAGATTGGTAGTGATACCTTTATATATGGACATAGCACTACTTGAACTGTTTTCTTCACCAAGTCTCCTTTAACCTTCCCCTCTTCCCTCCTCCACCCCCCTTCCAGTACTCACTCGTCTCTCTCCTCATTTATCTGAAGTCCCTTTGTTTCTTATTTTCTCTCCAGCTTCCACATATGAGTGAAAATGTACAACCCTTGAGTTTCTGAGATAGCTTATCTCACTTGGCAGAATATTCTCTAGTTTCATCCATTTTCCTGAAAATGATATAAATTTTTCATCTTTATGGCTGAGTAGAATTCCACTGGTGTCTATACCACTTTTTCTTTTCAGTTCATCTCTTGAAGAACATCTATGTTCATTCCATAATCCATCTATTGTAAATTGTGCTGCTGTAAACATGGATATGCATGTATCACTATAGTTTTCTGAATTTAATTATTTTGGGAAGATGCCAAGAAGTGGTATAGATGAAACATGTGCTGGTTCCATTCCTAGTGAAAATACAGATTTTTAAAAGTTTAGTACCTATGATGTGCAAGACACCATGCTAGGTCATTAATATGGGTCATTTTATTTCAGCCCCCCCCAATCCTTAGGCCAAGGATGAATAGACTTAGAAGAAGTTAAGAAAATTATTCAAAATCAAACTAGTTGAGGCCAAATTTCATAAAAGGTTGATAGTCTTTGAGATTGTGTCACTTTGTGTGGCCAATAAGATGGCTGGCCTTGTGTATCTATATTATCTATGGATTTATTAGGAGCAGGAAAAGAACAAGAACATAGATCTTTTCCTGCTTACATAAGTTGTTTCCTTGACCAAACCATGCAGACAAAAACAGGTCACACACACACACACACACACACATACACACACACACCTATCAATTAGATGTAGTCCTGTTCAGTTTTTAGTAGTTTGTGGTCTTATGGTCTTAATTTTTAAATATTTCCAGCTGAGGAAAACTTTGACTTTTTCCCCTCAAAAACAATTGTCTATTAAATTTTATTGTAAGTGTTGTAGAAACTTAAAGAGAGACAACACATTAGGAAATCACATCCACTTAAACATCTTACTTTTTTTCAAAATAGTGTAAAAATTTTGAACTCAGACAAAGGAAGTTTCCATTGTTCATCAAAATTATTCTAACACAGAACCCTTCATTTGAAGATGTTGGCATATTTACAAAGTACAAATTAAGTTACAGAAAGGAATATAAGAGATTTATGAAGAAAAACAAAAACATGAAACCTCACATAACTGAAACTATGGCATTCACCTTGCACACTGCCTTTTAAATTATCAACTGTGTAATAGGATTCTGTATAGAATACCCCAATCATTAATCTTTCACTTGAAATGTATTGTCTGTTTTCACCTAGCTGTTGTTTTGAGCCCGGAGTGCAAACAAGGATATCTGGGTTTTTGCCTACAGCAACATAGAAAGAAATGGAATAAAATCTTCTCCAGATCTCTGTGTAGCTAATGGCCTACAGCAAACCAAGTTGAGTTTATAATGGTTCTAAAGATAAGAACAGCATTGCTTGTGTCCATGAAAATGGAAAGCAACTATAAAAATGATTGACACGTTCTATAAAGTAGACTTTCACTGTCAATCATCTAAATATGATTCATTAATCATAGTATAAGCATTTGACAGCTGACTGACAATAACAAATTCTCCCCAGAGAAAGCTATATAGAAACTTAAGAGCAGCTTATTAATGTTGATACTATTTAAGCTGGATGCTATGCATCATACAGAGAGCAGATAGCTTCTTGCAGCCCAACATAATTGATTCCAGGAGAACCTCATTATTGGAGTATACATTACATGGCTTCTGATGCCTTCCCAATTACAAAGGACTGATTGGTTTTATGAAAATCTTTTTTACAATAGAAGAACAAAATAAGAGGGAAAACAGTTCTGATCTAAATTAAACAAATTATTCAAAAAAGACTTTTTGTACAAAAATATGTTTTTAATTTAGTTCAGTAGTTTGAAAGCCTCAATCTTACAGGGTATGAAAACATGATTGTGAGGCCAGATATCAGTTCCTGTATGATGTGCAGAGTTCAAATTTTCATATGCTGTATTTTAAAGTTTTCCAACCAAGCAGTGTCTCCCTGAATCAGGCTCCTTGTTTCCTGAGGTATTCCAAAGCAAGATGGAAAGCCAAACTTTAAATAACATGCAAGAGGAGAAGATAAAGGGTGTAACAATAAAGATGTGTCATGCTTCAACCTACAGGCTGTCCTTGGGGAAGATATCATCATGTCATTTCTATATTTTGAACTATGAGAAGTGTTCTGATACACACACACACACACACACACACACACACACACACACACACACACCATGCAAGTTCTAGAAAGTCAATTAATTACAATTAAATACTATGTAAGATGAAATGCCTATTTCTGCCTCCCGCCATTCCCCAGCCCCTCTTACTTCTCATCTCTCTGCATCTCTGGATTTTTTTTTTTTTTTTTTTTTTTTTGCGGTACTGGGGATTAAACTCAGGGGCGTTCTACCTCCGAGCTATACCCCCAGCCCTATTTTTTATTCTTTATTTTGAAACCGGGTCTCACTAAGTTGCGGAGAGCCTCACTAGGTAGCTGAGGCTGGCCGCGAACCCGGATCCTCCGGTCTCAGCCTCCCAAATGCTGGGATTACAAGCGTGTGCCACCATGCCCGGCTTCTGGATTTTTTAATAAATTCTAATGAGTTGTAAAGTTGAAAAAGCCAGGGGTCATGAAGACCTGAGTTTAAATTCCAATTTCAGAGCCAGGCATGGTGGCACACACTTGTAATCCTGGTACTTGAGAGGCTGAGACAGGAGGATCACAGATTTGTGGCCAGCCTCAGCTACTTAGTGAGGTTCTCTGCCACATAGCAAGACTCTGTTTCAAAAATAAAGAATTAAAAATAGGGCTGGGGGTGTAGTAGTTTGGAGGTAGAATACCCCTGTGTTGAATCCCCAGTACTGTAATAATAAATGAATGAATGAATGAGTGAATGAATGAATGAATGAATAAGTTAATTCATTAATTCAGCTTTCACGGTCTCCCAGGTAACAGCTGCAAGTGAGGAAGTCATTTATCTCTAACGTGATAATTATTGCCTCATCTCCACGGTTGTTATAAGTTAAATGAGCACATAGATGTAACAATACCTTCTGATCAGTTGACATCAGGACTAATATCAAGATTAATTTTTGGATTGCAACTCTGTGTGTGTGTGTGTGTGTGTGTGTGTGTGTGTGTGTGTGTGTGTTTGGAATTAGATTTTTAATTCATATACTCTGACATGTTTCCCATGTGACAAGTATGCCTACAATCCCAGTATTTAGAAGGCTGAGTCAAGAGGATCACAGGTTCTTTGAGGCCAGAATGCAGTAACTTAGAGACACCTTATTTCAAAATAAAAAATAAATAGGGCTGGGGTGTGTAGCTCAGAGGTAGAATATCCCTGAGTTCAACCCTCAGTATCACATAAATAAATAGATAAATGACCGGGAAATTTTGCAGCTAGAAAGTACTGCTAGAGATAATCTGATTATCTAATTCAATAGCAAGTACTAAGTCACAGAAACACTTAAATGTTTTATCTTAACAAAATGTTTATTTCTTTAAATTAAAAAAGTATTTAGAATTTTTTCTATTTTCAAAATTGCCGCTGGCTTTTAACGAAGAGTATGAAATTGAAATATTTTCCTTGGATTTTATCTGGCCTTCATTGCAGTTTCCATTGACATGTGTGTACATATGTGAGAATACCAATGGCCATCTCACTACCCTGTATGGGGAAGGGGGAGTGGGGAGAGAGCCAGAGGAAACTCACCAAATGCTGTGTGCATATATGTGAACTACATTATGATGAAGACTGTAATGTACCAATAAAATATTTTTTAAAAATTCATCATTTAAAACTGATTAACCTCATAAGTGCATTCACATTTGTAGTAAATATCTCTTGATATTTTCGTATCTTCACAGGATAGGAAAGACATGCATCCAGTTGGAAGAAATAATATAAGTTTCATTCACTGTTTCACTAATTTGTTCAGCAAGTCTCAAAATATTTATTATATCAATACCATAGTAAGAATATAAAGGCTCAATATATTATGTAGTGGGAATATTTTGAATGAAAAAGAGCTCTTTACTAAAGTGATTTAGTGATAACTTTGTGTCAAAACACAAGACAATGTAGTAAGATTGATCACTGAAAGTTCAAAACCTTCTTCATTATTACAAATTGAAATTCTTCTTATTATTATTATAGAAATCTGAAATTTAAAGTCTTTATAGCATCACATGTGGGACTATAAATAGCTCGATTTGACTTTTAGAAATTGCTTTTATATCATTTTTTCTGTTGTGCTTTATATAGTTTATACCTCAAGGTATACTATATATTTTTGTTATTGAATGACTATATCCAGAGGTTTTTTTTGTTTTTTGTTTTTTTTAAGGAACTAACTTAATAAATTCAACCCCTCCCTTCTACACAAAGCACGAAGTAGAGACGGGGTATATTAAATATCTTCTGAGTTTATTGTTTTATGAAGAGCCGATTCTCATTATACTTAGCTACTTCCCTTAGGTATAAAAAATATGGGTCAAGTTCTATTTTCATGGCCTTATTAAATCACAGCTGCAGGTAGCCTTTCTACATACCTGCAGAATTGTTTTAAATATATCATTCACATAAAGGCAGTTTTAAAAAGTCAATCATCTTTGCGTTTTGCATAATTGTTTGCTCTTCTTCCCAAACTCAAAAAAAATTTTTTTTTTTCCTATTTCAGTTTTAAGCATTTTGCTTCTTGCAATTAAAACACTAGCCTCTTGGCCCTGACTTCCTTTCCCTTGTTCTTATCCAGCATTTTTTCCACATTCTTGTATAGTTTAACTCAAAATGCCAATCAACGATGATTGATCACATTTTCAGACAACAGCATAGATCCCGATTCTGCACTCCACATGCATTTGCCATTGTGATTAATGAACATAAATCAGGGGTGACAATTCACATTTGCAAGTGGATAGAAAGAATTATTAGAAATGCAGTGTGTTGGTAAGCTAAGGCTTCCCTTTGTTCTATTACAATTGCATGGAAAATAAATACATGCCCCTCAGAGAACCTTGTTCTTATCATTAGGGAGTATCTGAAATATGGAAATAAAACTCATGCTGCCTAGGCCTGTTTTCATTAGTTTGATCTCATAAAAAAATCTATATTTCCAAACAGCATAAGCACCAAATGATTTTGAAACATCATTCCTATGTTTGCATAAACCTCTGATATAAAGTCTCCAGAAGGCAACGTCTTTCCTTATATCAAATAATGAGTTCATAATTTTCTTCTCGGGAGTAGGTACATGAAAGAAAATGGTAAACAAACATTTGAAATTATTTCCTTAATTCACATAGACAATAGAAATCAAGGATTTGTTCTATGTCCATTTAGTGAATTATTTTTTTTTCCTCTACTAATATCAATGTTAGGCACATAAAACATAAATAGCTTGTAGTTTTAAAATGCAAGCAATAATGATCTGTGGTAAATAAACTTAAAGTCATCAAGTGGAAATATTTTATTCTTTGACCAAAAATTCCCAATCTGACAGGTACTTACAGATCTAGATCTTCAAATAAAAATTCCTAAATGGGATGCACATAAAATATAATACATGGATCTGATTGCCCCAACAACCATGTATCTATGCTAGCAGTTATTTCCATCTTACCATAGGCAAAAGCACCAGAGTGTTTAGTAAGTATATATAGCCTGTTCTTCTAGGAAGGGAAAAAAATTTAAAAAGATATGATTTCAAAGCCCATGTCCTAATACTCCTTGAGAAAAACAATTTTATCACCAGTTTGAAAGTTATAAAAATATTTGCCACTCTCAGATTAAGTTCCTATTTTTGTTTTATCTTGACATATTTACTTAACAAATGCTTTGTTTTCTTTCTCCCTTGTGGTAGTCAAATTGTTCTTTAAAGGAGAAACCATGGAAAGGGTCTGTCAAATGGGTATCCCTGTAGGAGAATGGCAAAATAGTTAAAGTCCCACACATCAAAACACATAGAAGAAAATTAACCTTTACAACTAATGAGAACTATAATCTCCAGAGTTCCTCGAAGTCCCACTTTCTTGGCATCATGCTTAACCTTGTATGGGCCTCACTTAGTAGTCTATATTGAAGCAATAACGGGTATGGAAAATGAACAATGAGTTGTGTTCCTTTGGCTTAATTTTATTCATTCAAAATGTATATTTTAATGAGGCAATCTGTTGAGTGCTATGAATAGAAATATCAAAGATACTCAATTTCTGTTTTCAAAATATTCTTTTTTTTTTTTTTTTTTGCGGTACTTGGGATTGAACTCAGGGGTATTCTACCTCCGAGCTATACCCCAAGCCCTATTTTTTTTATTATTCTTTATTTTGAAACAGGGTGTCACTAAGTTGCGGAGTGCCTCACTAGGTAGCTGATGCTGACCGCGAACCCGGATCCTCCGGTCTCAGCCTCCAAAATGCTGGGATTACAAGCGTGCACCACCATGCCCGGCTCAAAATATTCTTACTCTATAAAAATAAATACACAAAGAAATGAGTTATGATGCAGTTTTATAAGTACAGTAATGGAAGTAGGCATAAGACAGTGCCAACAAAAGGAGGAATGATCAAACCCAGATGGAGTATCACATAAGATTATAATTAAACCTGAAAATGTCATTTCCTCTCCATGTAAAGAAGGAACAGAAGCCAGGCGTGGTGGTGCACGCTTGTAATCCCAGCATTCGGGAGCCTGAGACCAGAGGATCTGGGTTCGCGGCCAGCCTCAGCTACCTAGTGAGGCCCTCCGCAACTTAGTGAGACCCGGTTTCAAAATAAAGAATAAAAAATAGGGCTGGGGGTATAGCTCGGAGGTAGAATGCCCCTGAGTTCAATCCCCAGTGCTGCAAAAAAAAAAAGAAGGAAAAGGTTGGGGCATGGTGATGCATGCTTATAATCCCAGTACTTGGGAGGCTGATACAGGAGGATCACAGGTTCAAAACCAGCCTCAACAACTTAGCAAGGCCCTCTGCAACTTAGTGAGACCTTGTTTCAAAATAAAATAGGTCTGGGGGTATAACTCAGAGGAAGAATGCCTCTGGGTTCAATTCCCAGTACCACAAAAAACAAAACAAAAAAACAGTTTTTCTGAGAAAAAGAAACAGTGAATCCAGGACAGGGAAGAATGAAGTAATATGGAATCATAGAAAGCTACAAGTAGTCTTAACTGCAACTTAAACACAGGGCACACAGCAGAGATGGAAGGAATGATAACTGATGAAGCCAGTACGGAGCTTGTAGACTTGGGAGCTTAGACATTATTCTGTGAGCAATTCAGAAATAAATAAATGATTAAACAAAACAGTATATATTAATCAGAAGTAGCAATTTATTAATTTTTAGAATTCTTAAAAGAATACAAATATAAAAGCTTATTTTTAATTGACAGAATATTTTGTCAGGCCCACCAGCAAAATCTGTGGTTGATTTTAAGATATGTCTGATTATAGTCGAAAACCCCCAAATGGGTACAATTTATCATTTAATTTATCTTCACTGCAGCAAATGCCAAAGAACTAGTTTGGCAATTATGCCTTAATGTCATCCCATTATCATTTATCATTCTCCCTAATGCATCAAGATCTAATGTATAAGTCCAAGACGGCAAGCTTGGTCAGCAACCATGGAAATATGGGGTTCATTTTATCTTTGCTATGTCATAAAAGGGGTCTTGCTCCTTATACATGGGGCATGGCATTTAAGTTAAGTTCACAAAACCTTTTCAGTAAGGGCATTTTTTTAAAAAGAAATTTCAACCAGGATAACCGCATCACCCGTAAGTGGTAGAATAAATTGTAGCCATGTGTCAAAAAGTAGGTCATCCTAATGAGTATGTATAAAACTGGTATTTTCCTTTAGGAAAAGCCAGGATATTTTGTCATAGAATAGTAATATATTTTATTAATAATTACCATGTGCATTGTGCAGTTAAAATTATTGACTTCATAACTTCCTTAATGCCAAACATTATTGAAAATAATCAATTCTTGTAAAATTAAGTTGACATGACCTCAAGGTGAAACTTGAACACAAGTATACAGATTTGATCATTTTAAATTAAAAACCTTTTCAGTCCTGAGCTTGTTTCTGTATTAGTGAACACTTTCTAATTTAAACCAGAAAGAAAGAAAGATTGCTCTGTGTCAATAAAGGTTCTAAATTAGAGAATACCTTGGAAATAGATGTAGTACCACAGACTCTCAGGAATGTTAGAAGTCATCCTTTATTTATTTATTTATATTTATTTTATTTTTGTGTGGCACTAGGGCTTGAACCCAGGTGTCAGGGTCCTAGTCTGGCCAGCTAGACCTCGCCTCTAGATGGCGCCTGGCAGAGTGCCAGAAGTGGCTGCAGGTGGTAAACATTCTAGGGCTGCCCCATGCCAGAGCGCATGCACCAGCACGCCCGACTCGTGGCCGGCCCAGGCGAGAGCTGTATGAGACGCCTCGTGGCTTAGGCCCTGTGTGGCTTTAAGAGCCTCCACCTCTCGCCCAGAGGAAGAGTTGCTGGGGAAAGGCTGGCTGGGTTGTTGCTGGAGTGGGTTGCTGGAGAAGTTCTGGGAGGAAAGGTTGTGGGTTGCTAGTGGAAAGTGGATTGCTGGAGAGAGGGGTTATTGGGAGTCTGTTGGAAAGGCACTAGTTGGAGAGACGGCTTCTGTGCTGTGTTTGTTACTGCTTGTGTAGTGCCCTCGATCCCAGAGAGAGAGGTATAATAAAGAGAGGTTTGAATCAGCAACATTCAGGCAGCGTCTTTATTGGGGCCTCACGGTTGGGGGTTCAGCCTGGGGTTCCCGATACCCAGGGGCTATACCTCCAGTTCCACTTTATTTTATTTTGAAATAGAGTCTTGCTAGGTTGATGAAAGTCTCACTACTTGCTGAAGCTGTTCTTGAACCTGCAATTCTCCTGTCTCAGCCTCCCAAGTACTGGGATTACATAGGTGTGTGCCACCACACCTGGCAGAGGCCATCCTTTAAATACCACCTGTAGTCCTTATGTTGTTGGGTCCCTAGATTCCACTAAAACTTGAAATGGTGGACCCCTCAAGTTGGTTTGCTGCATCTTCAGATGGCTCCACTAGAAAACATTTTCTTAATTGGTAGTGGTGGTGGTAGTGGTGCACACCTATAAGCTCAGTACTTGAGAGGCTGACACAAGAGGATCACAGGTTGGAGACCAGCCTCAGCAACTTAGCAAGACCCTGTTTCAAAATAAAGAATACAAAGGGCTGGGCTATAGTTTGGATGTAGAATGCCCCTGTGTTCAATCCTCAATACCAAGAAAAATGAATAAATCATTTCCTTATATTTTACCAACTCTGCCTCCTATAACTTGCCTTCTCTGGTCCAAATGTTCCTGCTGAGACCACCTAGTACAAGTTCTTCAGCTTCTAAGGAGAGTTGAAGATTAGTTCCCTTATATTTTTACAACATCACTGAACTAGCAGTCAGGGAAATATGGTAGACAAAATACTCTGAATTCAGCCAAACATTTGCAAAGTCTCTCACTGAATTATTATAGATTGAAAAATGTTGGCTGGTAGTACAACTAAGTAGATTGAAAACCAGAAGCTAATTCATGGGTCAGTGTCAGCCTGGAGAGATGACGTGTCTATGTTCTATGGATACTGTGAGGGTCTGTACTCTAGATTAAGATACTCCACATTTTAATTCATCATGAGCCTAAAAACCTTGACTGGCACAGGATCAATTTGAGTCTAGATGCACCTCTGAAAAGGAGATATTCAACCTAATGATATTCAACCTGGGGCACTGTGTGGCTCACCTCCTCATTTTCTCTGATTAAAAAGTGCGCATTTCAGATAACTCCTTTCAGATCACCCTGTGCAAATTAGCATTCTTCCTCTCATAACTCTTGGCCTTATTTTCTTCATACTACTTATCATCACCTGTTGTCTGTTTATTTATCAGTTTATCTGGAATATCCCACTAGAATATAAATCCCAACATTTTTTAGTTTTCATTGCCCCAAATTCAAACCTTCTGTTTTTTTCTCACTAAACCATTAATGATCAAGTCATTGGCCTGATCTTTGCAGTTGATAGAATAATGGACATAGAAGTAAGCTTACAGGGGTGGCATGGTAGGGAGATAGGAATAAAATTCTCTCTGGTACATGTCCTTACCCAATCTCTTCTGGGCTCTAGTGTTTGATGTTACTTATCTCCCATAAAGTTTTCTAAGGATTATATCATAGAAATTTTTAAAAGACAGCATCTGAAGGATCATATTATCATAAATAAGGTTATGCATAATAAATATATACATATATGCATAATAAGTAAAGGTAACAGATTTCAAACCAAGATAGTACTGACCACAAACCAGAAGTATTAGCTTCTGACTATAAGGGTATCAGCAATATAGATAGATAGATAGATAGATAGATGATAGATAGATTTTGTTGGAAGAAAACTGGAGCATGATTGAGAATAAGAAAATGTTTGTGAGAAATGCATGGGCTTCATGTGAAGACTGAAGGTGATTTCAGAGGAAAGTGAGACAGGAGAGATTTTCAGAGTCTTGGAGAGTTTCGGGCATGTAAAGGTTACAGGCATGGAACTCTCCAGCCTTACAGATTTCTCTCTCAGTAAATGTGGCTAGCTAGCAGCAACTTCATAGTTAAGAAGAAAGATAAGTGGTATGGTAATCCCAGCACACTCTTGATGGGAATAATATTAGTCCCAATGGAGAAAAACTTGTTTCATGGAAGGCAAGAAACTAAGATGTTTGTGGCCCTCTGAAGATGTTCAGATACAAAGTTGATCGGTGCTATCAAATTTTCATGAGAAAGGGGGCCAGTATATTAATGAAACGAGGGACATAGAGATGAGAAGAAACCATAGGAGAAAATTTTAAGAACTCTTTCTTAGCATATTATAGTAAGTATGTGGTAGTTTAAGGAGTAGACTCTGATCCCAGATACACTTGAATAGACCTGGGGATTATTTTATGCATAACATTTGGCATAGACTTCTTTAAATATTTCCTAAATATGCATTGATTAAAGACTTGCAATAAATTTATGAGGTTTGAATAAAATTTGCCTAAGGTTAGACAGCTTTTAATGATAATGCCAGCATCATTATGAAATGTATTTTCCTTAATGGGGGGAGAGGTACCAAGGTAGTAATACCAGTTTCGTAGGGTTTTTTTTTTTTGAGAGAATCACTAAATATAATGTGTATAAAGCATTGCAGGAGAGTTAGCTACTCCTATTATCCTTCTGTGGTTGGTACTTGTGTCTGTCCAGATAAATCATAGTCCCCAGTACTTGCTATTCTTGGAGATCTTAAAGATCCTGTTTTACTTTGGTTAATAACAATGTTATATACACTGGTTAGTTAATGTAATAAATGCACCACAGTAATATAAGATGGTAACATGGGGGGAACTGGAGATAGGTATATGGGAACTTTTCTCTAAATCTAAATAAATGTATTCCAAAATGAAACATTTATCATTTCTAGAAACAAAATATGTTCTTTTAGCTTGCAATGTTATAAAATCCAACCCCATAAATTCAGTGGAACAATGAAAATGTTAGAAAAAAACTACCTTTGAGAGTGCATAAGGATTTAAGTCATTCTACACATAAGCCAGCAGATGGCAGAGTATGCAAACATCTGAACTTGAGTCTACAATTCTGCTTCCCAGGTTTCATGGAGTTTTAGTTAATTTATAATGCCAAACATGTAAAATTCTGTTCCCTCTCAGTACAGATATGCTGCTGCAAATAAAAAAGCTGTGTGTGTGTGTGGCTGAATGCATTAGTTCAGAGGTGCTGTAGCCCTAAGTCTTCCCCACTGAGGGGAGAGGCAGCTTTGGTCCTGAGCTCTGCCAACTCAGGTGCTTAATCACAGGTCTACAGGCATGTTGACTACAGACAGATGGCCAGCCTTCTTGTCCCAGTCTCTTCTTCACCTTGTGCCCTCTGTGGTGAGAACTCACCTGGTGCACACCGGGGAATGATCGACTCAGACAGCGTTGACTAATGAGTGATCCCAGCTGTGCTGGCGGGGATCTAGAGTCTACTGCAACTCCCAAATGAAATAGAGTGGGTGAGCAGCTCTTGTAACCACTGAGGAGTCTCTGCTGCTCTTTGGTGTGCAGAAAAAGCAATGTTTGTTAGAGGAAATCGATTTCTCTTTGGTAGATAAGCGGCCACAGATAGAATCCACACACAGAGTTGCTATGTGGATAAAGGTGACTTTTTTTTTTTTTTTAATGTCTAGGAGAGAGGAAGATAATTTATGTGTGAAAGTGAAAGGTAATGTAGAATAAAAGGGATATTAGTTAGACATTGTAGTCCTCAGCAAAGAATTTAAGGCTAATGGCCTCCATCTGATCCGAAAGCCAATTATGCTAATGGCTTTCAGATGTAAGAGCCATGACCATAAGTCAACACAGACCTTTGGCACCCAATATGTTTGCATGGACACTAGGGCGATTCTTTTCCCCTGTTGCCTGGCTGTTCTCAAAGTTAAAATCGTTTTTACCTTTTGATATATGTATGACCTGTAAGGTAATAAGACTGAATAAAGTGGAGACTTTTTATAAGGCCAGGAGTCATTCACCCTCCAGGATGAGTCTTAAGTCTTATCCAGACGCCATGGGAGGAAAGAGGGACACAAGATGCTGTACAAAGAAAAGGTGTCATGTTTCTCTCTGGGAAGATATTTTTAACCAAAAAATGTAAGGAGACTTTTTAATTTCTTTTGTGCAGAAGGTTAATGGTTGGGATGAGTTAATGTGAAGGCATTAGTTAATCTTTGCAGTCTGTTAAATGAACGGGTTTATTGACTTTACAAAAGGTTGCTTTGTGTAACGATTACATTGAAAGAGCAGAACTCAATACGGTGCTCTATAAAGCATTATTTTTCCTTCCATTATCACTCAAATCAGCCAGTGATTCCCATGCTTCTGATGAAACAATGTCTTAATTACAGAGACAGTCTTTTTTTTTTTTTTTTTTGTGGTGGTGGTAGGGTAGGAGGGGAGGTACTATGGATTGAATTTAAGGGCACTCTAACTCTGAACCACATCCCCAGTCCCTTTTATTTTATTTCTCACACAGTCTTGCTGAGTTATTACGAGTCTTTCTAAATTGCTGAGACTGGCCTCAAACCTGTAATCCTCTTGTCTCAGCCTCCCAAGTACTGGGATTCCAGATGTGCACCACTACACTCAGAGCAAAGACCGTCTTTTAATAATCAAAATCCCTCACTTCATTCGGTGTTGAATCTTCGCCACTAGCTCTCTTCCGCAAGCTTTAAAGGAACAATGAGAAAAATCTTGCTGCGCTCCAGTTCTCTTCAAGGAAATTCTGTCCCAAACAGTTCCATTCCTTGGCCTCTATAATTTCTAAATATCATCAAAGTATGGGTTGAGAGTATCATCATTTTTATTTGGAGGGGGGAATGGGAGGCATTATTTTCGTAAGTCCTGTGTGGCTATATAGAATTTACTTCAAGATGCAGGAATAAAGATCCTTACCTCAACCACGGGGCCTCCAGCAGACAGAGGGAGGAAAGGTCCAGTTCAAATATCCTGCCACATTTCTAACTTGAAGGTTTTCTGGAACATTAACAATAAGATGGTATACACAATGATTACATGTATCAAATATTGCATGGTACTTAATTCTTACAATTTTTGTTGTTATGTATCTGTTAAATAACACATTTAAGTATCAAAAGACAGTATGATGATATGGAAGTAGTGATGTGGTAGGAATCCTGTTTGCACTGGAAAATCAGGCACTGGGAAATCAGTTACATGCAGAGTTTAGGTATGTAATTTCTCAAATGTTTGTGTTGATAAACTTTAGAAACCTTTACCTTTTCACACTGAAAGCAAGCCAAACATTCTGACCTAAGTCTTTTAATTAGCAAAACAAAAACATTGAACTAGAGGGATTTTGAGGGCTCTTTTCAAGCTCAAAATTATTTAAGAATGGCAGTCATGCAATCAAAAAAAAGAGGAAATTAAACTGTCAAAATGCTATGTCTACTTTGGTTTTAGTTAACATAAAGTAGACAGCTTTTAAAACTTAAAATGCTAAAAACCCTTTAGCACAATTTATGAACTTAAACGAGAAGCTGAAAATGTATAAAAATAATGGCTGTGACAGTTAAAAATAAAGGTTAATTCCCAGATATAGGTTGGAGCAACTATTATCGAATTAATTAGTTTCCATTTGAGTTTCTCTAGGGAAGCCTTGTTTATTTGTTTTTTGCATTTTTTTTTTCTTTAAGTCACTATGTTCTCAAGGTGATAATATTAACTGGACCTGGCTCCAGTCTGTGTAAATATAAATTTTTTTAAATAAAAAACCTAGAAATCAAGCATAATACCATTTTCAAGTAAATACTGATGCTTTTGATAGAGGAAAAAGAATTGTCGAGACAAATAAATAGAATTGGATGTATTAAAATAGTGTTGAGGACAGACCATAAAGAGACTTACAATGGTTAATAAAGGGCACCAGCAAAGCTCCTATAGTCTTTTAAATTCTAAGGTTTAAAAAAAGAAAAAAAAAAAAAAAGGATGCCAACAGCTCCGAAATTTTTTTTTTTCTCCTTTACAGACCCATGTTTATTTAGTATGGAGGTCACTGCAACTCCATCAGACAGGGAGACCAACTGCCCTACCCTCCTGCCTCCTTGTATTTTCCTAATTCTTTCCTTTTCCCCCAGCTTTATTCATAACCTGATCTGCATAATAAACTGGGCACATATTCCAAGTCCTGTGAGGTAGTTAGTGTACAATGGCTGGCCGGTCTCCAACCACTTTTGGTGAAACGAAGGCTAGAAGGTTCAGGAGTTTCTGGTCAATTCCCTGTTCTGGGAAGCCAAGTGGCTGTCTGGATGTGTACACGGATGTGTCAATAGCAGAAAGAGTAAATGTTTGAGTTTTCGCTGAAGTCTTTGCTTTGGGCATTGCTGGTGTTTGCAGAAGGCCCAGAGGGCAGAGAGGTGTTCATTTCATAGCAGCAGTTTAGGATTTCACTGCGGTGAGTCTGATGGCATAGGCAACAGAGCCCCTACACACAAAACAATGACCTCTTGCATCTTAAAATACATGGCATAATGTTCTATACTAATTCAATACTAATGTTCAGAAGTGATGTCCATGTATTTAGGGAGGACATACTGGGAATTGAACCTGGGGCATTGTGTCACTTAGCTACATCCCTGCCCTTTGTTTGTTTGTTCTTTTGTTTGTTTGCTTGTTTCGTGGTACTGGAGATTGAAGTCAAGTGCATTCTACCTCCAGGCTACACCCTCAACCCTATTTTATTTTGAAACAGGGCCTTGCTAAGTTACTGAAGGTCTCGCTAAGTTGGTGAGGCTGGCCTTGAACCTACAATCCATCTATTTTAGCCCCCCAAGTACTGAGATTGCAGAGATGTGCCACCACTTTCTACTCCCAGCCCTTTTAATTTTTTTTTTTTTTTTAATTTTGAGATAGGGCCTCACTAAGTTCCTCAGGCTGGCTTCAAACTTGCAATTCTCCTGCCTCATCCTTCCAAGTACTGGAATTACAGGTGTGTGCCACCATGTCTGGCATGATGTCATTGTTTTTATTAGTAAATATTCCTAATTTAGATATAAAATCACATCTAAGGAAGCTTTATTTGTGATCTCTTGCTAACTAGTCTCTGCCTACAACATAGGGCAGTGATGTCTTTTGGTGTTGAAATAGTAATAGATAAGTATATTCAAGCTTCATTCAAGTAATTTAAAAATCTAGTATATAAACCAACACTTTAAAATCTAGAAAGATTACCCAGAACAATAGACTAAATTAGAAGGAAACAGCCTACATTTTAATTGTGGTTCTGCTAGGAATGTGATCTAGAGCAGACATCTCATCAACTAAAGTTTCTAATTTGTAAAATGAAGTAGTTAAACCACTGAGCTTTAGTATCTTTTTTTTTAGCTTAAAACTGTATCCTTTGAGTTCTTGAAATCTAAGAGAAATTTTCTCTTATTAAAGTATCAACTACCCACCAATTAGCTTTTATTCATTACAAAGGAATGTATGTGGAATGAAAGAAAAAAATCACTAAATTCATCTGCAAAGATGTGGATACCATTTGGCTATGTAGTCAGACTACTTTAATATGAAAATAACTTGCAGAATTGAAAACTGCAAAAAAAAAAAAGTCTGAGTAAATGAAAAATCTCTAGCCTTCTTGATGGACCTTCATCTCAGAATATGTTTTTAGAATCAGGCACTTCACCATCTGAGGCAAGAAGCGAAAGAAAGAAAAATAAAATAATAGCAAACTCTGACAGGAACTTGCCACAAATGAGACTTCCTGTTCTATACTTGAGGATCTGATTGTTTAACATTGAACACCCCCCCTCCCCCGGCCTTGAATTTGAGTAGAAAATTATACCCATCTCTCGGGGCTTTTGCCCAAGTTTCTCCCTGATGGAGTGCTGACATTTCTGCAAATCCCCTCTAAATATTGTGAGAAATAGAGTGACTTTTGATTTGGAATGCTAGTCGTGACTTAGGATTATTCGTGAGGCCCCTTTGTTTGGGCTTTATGGAAGTATGTCAACAGCTGTCAGCAATAATACTTGCTCCGTCTGCTGCTACGTGATGTATTGAGATGTATACAACAATATGTTATAAATTGAAATAAAATATGCATTTTTTCATAATTTATCAGCATTACGATGTCACAAAAAAGGCAGTCTTATGAATAATACAGAGCTCTTCAGCGGGTATTATGTACTGCAGGTAATAAACGTAGCCTCTCCCCTGGACTGCCAGGAGAGTTGTAAAGTGGAATGCATTAGTTGGGCCCTGTGATAATAAATCATTTTAGTATGTCAGTAGGCTCTGGCTAACTTTTACTCCTGAGGTCTGGGAGAATAGTGTGCCATACGGCACTGGATGGCTTCTGAAGTGTTTAGGCTGGCTTCCACTCTCCTGGGTAATGTTTGGAGTGAGCGATATGGTTAGGTAACAAGTGGCAGTATTTCTCAGGTATCGATATTGTGATGTCTCCTGTTGTTTTATTGCATGGAGTGGCTGATTTCATCCTAATTGGAACTGTAGTTCTTCTTTGTATCTCCATTTGCAATATGGTGTTTCTTCAAAAAAAATAAAAAAGTTGTTCCATAATCCGGTGTACCTGCTCTAAGTGATATCCTCCTGCCTTCTCAGTTGTCTTTGCCTGGATACAAATCAGTAAGTCCTACTGTTCTTATTTAATCCTCCTGCAAACAATAGAGACACCCTGATAGGAACTGTTTTTCTTGAAGCTACAGTGGCCATCATTTTATCATTATTTCATGTGTTTCAAATGGTCACAGCAAGCCAGCCAGGTTGGTAACAACTCTCAATTGATTATATGGGTATGATTTAAAGAAGCATGCTCACATGAACTTTGTTTAGATCACAGGCTTCTGTATGTATTCATTTCTATTACAACAACAACAGGGATGATGCTTTGTATAAATGTGGAAAGGTCCATTTTAAGTCATTCTCTTGGCTGAGAACATTCACCTGAATTTTAACAGGTTGCAGTTTACTCATTGGTAGCAAAGATTTTTAAGAAAACAATGCATAAGAAACATTTGATGGAAAGTAATAGCTATTCTGAAGGAGGTGAAACATACATTTCATTTTGTCCTTATTTTCTTATGTTATGACTACATAAACTAATTCTGAGAAAGCACTTTAGCTCTTTTTTCATGTGTAAGGTTACTTACCAAGCCTTTACTTAGTCTTTTTTTTTTTTTTTTTTTTTTTGGTACTATGGATTGAACCTAGAAGTATTCTACCTCCAAACTATACCCCAGCCCTTTTTATTTTCTAACAGGGTCTCACTAAGTTGCTGAGGGTCTTGCTAAGTTGTTGAGATTTGCCTTGAACCTATGATCCTCTTGTCTAAGCCTCCCAAGTACTGGATTACAGGCTTGTGCCACTACATCTGCCTCTGCTGTCTTGATCTCAGTATCCACATGTTTAGTTAATGTTGATCCCTGAACAGTTAAGGAAAGGAAACAGTGATTTGATACATCCACACAGTAACATTTACTGGGATATAATAGAATGATTTACAATTTAAGCCTATTTTAAACATTTAACCTAATTAGAGTCATAAACTATAATAGTAGTACATTTTAATTTATTGGTATATTAACCAATATGTGTGTGTGTTGGGGGGTGGTCATGCTTTTCATACAAAAGATCCTGAATTAGTCCTGAAGACTATGTGGATTGAAACAGGTGGGAAATAGCAGCTCAGGCCCACCGCTCTCGCATGTTGCTCAAATATACATGTAAAGGCCATTAGGAGCAGCACACCAGTGGAGCTGCATAAAGATGGCCAATTACTAAGGAAACCAGAATTTATGTAATGCAGGTCCTTTTAGACCACATCAACTTGGCTCCATTTGAAAGCAAATGTGTCCCCGGCGCAGCTCACAGGGCACGGCATGGCTCTCCCACATCTCAAATGGCTTGTGCGGCCTGTGTTCTGCACCAGTGTGTCCTCCATGCTGGCTCCCACAGAAGAGATTGCTGCAGTCCAATATAGGGATTAGGGGAGCGTGGAGCTCTATGGTGACAGCAATTTTGAAGACAGATGCCTTCTGCTTGTCTCCAGATTGAGGATAGCAGAGAAAATAACAGGGCAAAATCCTTTTCCATAAACCTGCCTCTTCCTTTTGCTTTGTGGGTATACAAAGAAGAAAATGGAATTCCAACTGCATGAGAGAAGCTGTATCTCCAGTGTTGGCTAGAAAAGAGTTGGATATTTCAGCACCAAGTAGGGTGTGATAATAAATACAGAGTGTAAGGCTGTCTGCTTTTTTGTGAGAAGCAACTGTGGCACCCGGGGAATGCTGGTGATGGCCTTTCTTTGGATTTAAGTGTAGCTGTAGATTTATTTGATGTTTGAAATCCATTGTGCTCTGGAATAGAATCTTCTTAGCATCCACACCTTAAGCTCACATAAAAAATTATTTCAAGTGCTGTAGTTGGCTGGCATGCATTGCTTTTACTTATGGGAAATGTCTTTTAAATGAAAAAATGCAAAGCAAAATATCAAGTATTATTTAATAGGAAATTTTATACTTCATTGAGTGGAGGCTTTTCTTAAAATGCTCTTATTCAAAGACATCTTTGGCTGGGAAAATAGAACTTTGGAAGCCTGTTGCTCTGCGGTATGACACTTTAAAATGGAAATAAAGAGTTCAGTGACTCGTTACATTTTCTGTGAAATTCCTTTTTACCATTTTATTTAGGGAGATGTAAAGGATGTACTTTAGGAAAAAGTACACACATTTATGCATAGTGTTCTAGAACACACACATACCCACACATTCTGACATATATACAAGTATTTCAAGTTGGGTAAAAAGATCTATACAAGCATAAAATCCAGTATTGATATCACTTAATGAAATTTCATGGAATAATAGTTATGAAATCATATCTAAACCTATGAGGGATAATTTCACATATTTACCCTGATGCCAGAGAAATCAATATTCAAAAATCTTTCAAAGAAGGAAAAACCTGTCATTCCTCTCACAGTATTATCAGGTTTCCATTGCTTTTACTGGATCTAGATGGAAATCCTCCCTATTACTTTCAGATTATTATCCTCATTTCTAGAAATTTATTTTTCTACTTCTAAATAATTTGATTCACTTTTAAAAACATTTTTGTATCCTAATTTTAACTCTTTCTAAATTAGACAAAGCATAAATTAAAATGAGACAATAAAATGATTTCTAGTGGTATATTTCACTTCTTTTCAAAGTTGTTTTGATTTAACATGCTACTCTTAACCTTGGGCAGTGGAAAATCTGTCACAGAACTCACAAATTATTTTTAAGATATCCAAATATGCTGTTATCTACCAAATTATAAGTGATTTTTGTACACATCCAATAAAAAGATGTTAGAATTTCATTTTACTTGGTTTCTAGGAACATTATGGAAATTAAAGTTGTTGGATAATTTTGCAGATATTAGTTATCAGAAGGACTATCATTTATTCTAATAAAAATACTTCCAAAGCATAAAGTTTAAATGGAAGAACCAAGAAAGTCATAGCTTTGTCTCCTGTTTGCTTAGGTGTAAGACTTTGTTAATGTTGTAGCATGTCTTGAATATAGCTAGAGTTGAATTCAATCTTTAGTCTTTTTCACTTAGTACCTGTACAAACTAGAATACATTACTTAAGCTCTTTAAATCTCTGTTTCATCATTTGTCAGGTGGAAATAATCTCAGAGTTTTTAGAAGATTTGAAAGTTCTCATCCAATATTCTTTTCTCTTTCATATGTCAGAAAAGTATTCATTGTTAGTCTCCTAAAGTAAAAGTAAGCCCTTAAGCACAGTGTGTGCTCAACACGGTGCAGACATATAATGTTAATAGTAGACCAGAACTGCATGAGTCTTTGGTTGTAAACTTTATGAATGCAGAGTTTATGAACAGGGGTTGTGAAGGGAATAAGACAACATTTTGTAGATAATGAGGAAGGTCTACAGCAGGACAGGTAAATTCTGCAATTGTTCCTCCTCCATGAAGACTTTTCATCACATCTAGTACATTTGGCAAGGAGGTGTCCCATTATATCCAACCTGGTGCATGAGTTGTGGCCTTACTAAGAGTCCCAGCCCAAGGAACTTGAGCTCAAAACTTGGGAGGAAGCCGGGGCCAGGGCAGTCAGAAGCCTGCTGGCATTAGGGAAACAGACATAAAGGGGCTTCTCTTCACCCAGGGGCTGCTTGGCAGTCTTCAGCAGAGGTAAAGCAAGTAATCAGCTGGCCCAAAGGCAAAAATCAAAAGCATGAGTATTGGTGGTTACAGAAACATATGAGTCAGGCATATCATTCGTAGTCTAGGAAGAGATGTAATACATTAGAGTGAGCAAAGAGAAGGTGGAAAAAATGGACAGAAGAACATATTTAAGGAATAGCTAGAGAAAGTTATGTTCCAGAAGGGCTCAAAAATCC
This sequence comes from Graphiurus murinus, assembly GCA_004027655.1. Lineage (NCBI taxonomy): Eukaryota > Metazoa > Chordata > Mammalia > Rodentia > Gliridae > Graphiurus > Graphiurus murinus. The sequence continues at coordinate 33,249 of PVLC010003063.1, forward strand.
TTACCAAAGTGTGTGGATATGTGTGTGTGGCGGGGGAGTGATGTTCCAGAGCTTGCCCTTCCTCGAGATTATATATGGAAGAACTGGTTTTATATTGCTAGACAGCATATGGACAGGAAGTATAGACTAAGAGAAAAGAAACACCGAAACCACAAAGATCAGAGAAGGAAGCTAGAGAGTCCAGTAAGCAACTGTCAACTTTTTCCCTGGTTGTAATTTAGGACTTATCTTCCTGATTTGATTCTTACATTTTGGGATCCTTTCACATTGTGTTTATTTTTCCTTTTGCTGCTGCTCTAAATAGAACTGTACTTACACCCAAATAAACCAGAAATTTACTTGTTAAGTATGCACGATACCATTTTGACTATGACTTCTTTACAGTTCTTGAAATGACTTTCTAAGTATGTTAAAACATGATGCTTAACTATTGACTTCTTAAGAAATTTGGGAGAGAATGTGGTACAGTTAAGTGTATATGTTTTATGGTTCAGCAACCTTGGAAAATGTGTCTTAGAGAATTTTATTTCAGTCCATTCAGAGTAGTGTTTTAGAGTCTGTAAACAGCCTCCAAATCCCAGTGTCTTAACTCAGTAACCGTTTATTACCAGATCATGAAAAATCCAACATGAATGTTTCCGATCAGGCTGCTCTCCTGGTAGCTCATTCTGAGATATGGCTCAGAACTCTGGGATCCTTGCATTTTGTGGTCCCCTGCCATCTTTGGGTCCCTTGATTCTAGCTGCTTGGTCTGGGGTGGGTGAGGGGGGGAGATGGGAGGAATGATGGAAAGGTGACTCCCGTTTTTTATGCTTGGATTGGAAAAAGCATGGGTGACTTTCATCTATATTCTCTCAGTCAGAGTTAGCTATGGAGTCTCCCTTAGATAGAAAATCACCTGAGAGATGTAGCCTTCCTGGTGCGGATGAGGAAAACAACCAGGCACAGGTAGTGTTATATCTACCACTGCCTCTATAGTGCTTACCCACGCCCACTCAAATGACCACTCTGTTGTTTTTCTCCATTCCCAGTTCCTGCAATCCTCCACTACCACCTGGGCTCCTGTTCTGTCAAGAGCTCTCAGTCACCTGGGATGGCTGCCAAAACAGTGACTGCTTCCCACTCTCTCTGCTACTATTAGTAATGAATGTCAGCTGGGTGTGGTGGTTCATGCCTGTAATCCCAGTACTAGGGAGGCTGAGATAGGAGGAGATTTGAGGAGAGACTCACTAACTTAGCAAGACCCTCAGCAACTTAGTGAGACCCTGATTCAAAATAAAATATACAATAGGGCTGGGGTTATAGCTCAGAGGTAGAATGCCCCTGGCCTCAATCCCATTACCTCCCTGAAAAAAAGAATGGATGTCATGGAAAGGTACCAGCAATTTGAGGGGTTCATTAAAATCTTAAAATCTTTAACTGTTCCCCTCTTGTTTTGATAAAGTAAACTCATCATTAATGTGCATCTCTAGTAGGTTGTACTCTGTGTGGCAGAAATAACTCATCCTGGCAAAAGGAAATCACCCTGGAAATTACCGAAGGATGTGACATGGATTATTTAGTGTAATGGCTGAAGGTGTTTTCAGTAAAATGCAGTGTACGCTGTGTTCCCTGATCCCATTTGTCCTCTTAAAATTAATTTCTGTAGTGTTTCACAGTTACCTGTTTAATTATTCATTCCAGATGTCATAGAGAATGATACAGCACTGCAAAATAAAGCCAATAAAACAAGTTTCTAATGCTAAATATCAAAGCTGGAAAATATGACCATTACAAATAAGCAAGAATCTGTCTTCCCTTTTCATAAGTATTCTACAAAGACGTGCCATACAGTAAACAATTGTGTTGCTTAGATTAACTTGAAGATGTTTGCATAAATATGCTCAGAGTTTTATAGTTTTTTTTTTTCTTTCCATAGTTTGTTTGTATCATAAGAGTATGTGTTTCCTGGGCAAAATATTCACCCTAATCTTTCATGCAAGAGAAATATCCACTTCTCTTGGCAGTGGAATGTTATGGGAGAGGCAGTAACTTTCAGGGTCAGACAGGCCTGGGTGCAAGTTCTGTTTTAACACACTTAATCTTCAGATTACTTGTCATCTTGAAGACTTTTTCTACCTGTTTAACTATATACACAAAGAGTCAAGAGTGTCGATGCATGTCTGCAATCCAAGTAATTGGGAGACAGGAGGATCGCAGTTTCAAGTCCAGTCTCAGCAACTTAATAAGAGACTCAGCAATTTCACAAGACCCTGTTTCAAAATAAAAAAGAAAATATGGCAGAGGGTATAGCTCAGAGGTAGAATACCCCTGTTCAATCCCTAGTACCAAAATAAAAAATAATAATTAAAACACACACACATGCACACAAAATTATCGTGTGTCTGAAATTAAATGCTGTCAAGCAAACTTGCATTTTTGTCTAATTTGCCTCTTTGGCAATTTTGGTTGATTTGCCTCTCTCTTAAAAAGTGATTCATTTCTATTAATAATTTTATATGAATTATAAATGACAAGGTTGATTTCAAAAGATAAAAATATAAGTAAGAAGAATAGCATGAATTGTTATGTTTTTATAAAGATTATTAAAAGAGAAAGGGAATTATTAATTCATTTAATATATTTAAGACTTAAAATGATTTTACATAAAATAGCATAGCAGATAGAGTGATTTTAAAACTCAAGTTCCTTATTAAAACACAGATGATTAAAACTTTATTAACTTATAGATTATCTCCTTTCAAACTTGAGCTTAAAGAACCACACCACACCAAAAGGAATATTCAGAAATTAGGGCAGAACCTTTGTATATTAATAACAGGATTCCAAAACCTACTTTTAAAAGTCTATAATAAGACCTGGGAGATAATGTTGAAGAAATCTCTCAGAGCATAAACATAGAAAAACATAGAAGATCAGCTCAAGAGTCTAAATTTTCTTAACATACTCTAAAATGAGAGAAAAAGAAAATGAAAGACAGGAAAAATATCAAAGAAATGAGAGAACAAAATTTCCTATAGCTGAATGAAAACATGAATCTTCAAAGAGCCTAAAGTCTCCCAGAAAGGAAAAAGTAGTCAGGAATAAAGGTACAAAAAGTATCATCTGATTTTCCATCAGTATCACTGCAAAAACAAGGGGGGGGGCATCCTTTTAATCTGTAGACATTATGTTTCAAACTAGAATTCCACACTCAGTCAAACTTTCTTTATGAGGTCAAAATAAAGGCAATTTCAGAAATGCTTAGGAGCTTCACCTTCACTCACTCACTTTTCCTAAGGAAGTTTCTTGGATATATATACCAGTCACAAAAGCCAGGAAAGGGCAATTTGAGATATAAGAAATATTGGAGATGGGCACCATGATGTATGCCTGTAATCCCAGTACCTGGGAGGCTGAGACGGGGATTGCAAAGTCAAGGCTAGCCTCCGAAACTTAGCAAGATCCTGTTTCAAAATAAAATAGAACTGAAAATGTAGGTCAGAGGTAGACTGCCCTTGAGTTCAGTCATCAGTTCCTGTCCCCTTCAAAAAATAAAAAGAAAAGTTAAAAAGAAACAAAATATTGTCCTCCAGGGAGGACAATTACAAGGAATTTCTGGATTTTCCCCTATAAATTAAAAACAGTACCCAAGTCAGAAAGAAAAAAAAAGAGGGATTGCTCACAAACTAGAAGCTGTTAATGAAGACATTATCTGTTTGTTTGTTTTTTTTCTCTATACAACAAAAGAAAAGCCCTTAGAAAAGTCAGAAAAATCAAAAGAACAAATAGGCAGAAATAATACTACCCTCCTATTTCTTTAACCAAAAAATTTGGATGAAAATCATGGCCTAACACTTACACATACACACACACACACACATACACACACACACACACCACACATACATGTATACATATCACAAAATATAGCATACTGTTAAGCAGTTAATAGAATGAAAGAACAAAAAACCATTTGATCATAATGCTAGGATATTTGTCTTTTTAATAAACTTTTATTGGTGCTTTATAGTCTCACATCATAATGTAAATCATGTTGATATCGACATACATGCACACAGCACTTGGGTATTTGAATTTGAAATAACACAAAGGTAATTGCATTAGCCTAAAAGAAAATACACACACTCACACTCACACAGGGGACAGAACAAATAAAATCCTTAACCAAGGGGATAGCATGTTCCAGCGACTCTGATTCTGGCCTGGGTCTTGCTCTGAATGCCAACTTCACTAAGTGAAGAAGTTCACAACAATGCTTTACCTGGGTGTTGTGACTTTGTGCCAACTAATGTGCAAACTAAGGTCTGTTTTCTGAAGCTGATTTTAAGTAGTCCTGACACCATTAAAATTGGAAGCAGACAGTGAACTAGTGTCAGCTGGCCTAAAAGGCGCTAGGGATGCTTTAAAAATGATTATTGTTTCCTTAGTGAGGAATGCAAAATATTCCTCTCCAATGAAGGGAGAAGAATTTTTCCTTTCCCCTCATTCTCAAGTCAACCTCAATGGAAAACTGCACCCCTATAACTTGTACCCTAATCCCCTTTTCAAGTAATGCCCAGACATTTAATGGAGGTAAAATACTACAAAACTTTTGATTGAACTGACTATTGGGTTAAAAGATAAAATATGTTATTTAATTATAGCCATCTTAAGAGACACAAGAATCCAGAATGGGAAGATTCATGAAGCAACTTATACACAGCCTATAGAATCCTCCACTTTAAACTTTGTGCTATACTGTGACAACTTTGAAATCTCACAGGGTAAATAGACTTGTCAATGTTTATCACTATCCCATCTGCCTGATAGAGTAGAGAAACCGATACATATTTCTCATCCAAATATATTTTTTAACTTTAATGGTCATTTTTGTATTATAGAAATATTAAAGGAAATTAAAATGCCCATTAATCCTCTTTCAGAACTACATTATAACAGATATGAATATTGAAATATAATTTTAAGAATTGAATTTAAAAATTTTTAAATGGTTCCCACTAACAATTTTTAGAACTCGAATTTCTTTTCAAGTATTCTCATACTTTCTTATTTGTATGTTATACATTCCATTCTTTTCATCTTTTCCTGGCTAAGAATGCATTATTCTAATTAAATAATCCTGTATTAAGAAATTTAAAGATTTAATCATGTCAAAAATACATTACTATTTGTTTACTTCTTGTTTTAATTTGGAATCTTTGTAGACTTCATATCCTGTGTTATTATTGTGCATATTTTTTCACCTTAATTTTATTTATTGCTTTAAGAATTTTTTTTAAATGATAGTTTTTTTTGTTGTAAATTCCTTTGTAAATCACCTGATAGAAGTTAGATGAGAAAAGGTGTCTACCAGAGATAGAACATAAACTAGAATGAGGTTAAAAGCATTGCAATGTGCCAATCCAGGGAAGCAGCCTAGTGTCACAGAAAAAGGAACAAAAGCACCAAATTACAATTAACAGTTGAATTTCCATTTTGCGTTGATGAAAAAGACAAGGTTTGGGGGGAAATATTTATTTTTCTTCAGGACAATATGTACTTCTCTGTACTTTGCGATGACCTAGTGGAGTTAGGTCTCTTAGGACCACCTCCCTCCTTCCTTGGTATGGCCTTAACAGGCTATTGAATGAGCACAAATCACCCTTTGACCTTGTTTTCCAAGTCCTACTCTTGTTCTGACACCATCCAAATAGTGCTCTATTGGAGCCTAGTGCTCCAGACATTCTTCATTAAGAGCCATAAGTGATGGTGATGGTTTAGGGGGGAGTGGTGGTTGGGGGGAGAAGGAGGATCAACGAAGGAACCATTTTCACTGACATGTACATACCTGAAAATACCAATGCTGATCTCTGGACAGGGAGCCAGGGAGAAGCTCACCAAGTGCTGTGTGCATGTATGTCACTATCATTCTGAACTACGTTGTGATGTGAGACTACAATGTACCAATAAATACATAAATATATATATATATATACATATATATGCATATATATATACATATATATGATTGAGACAGGAAGCAGGGGAGAGTTATAAGCATGGGGCTGGACATGTAGCTCAGTGGTAGAGTACTTGCCTATCATACTCATCATAATCTAGGCCCTGGGTTCAATCCTCAGCAGCACACAAAGAACCCAAACAATAAGTACAATAAGTACAGGGTGACCTTCAGTTCTTGGAGTAATTGTAATTCTTCATTTTATAACATTCTAGGGCAAATAAAATAGATAAATTGATCCATCCATTTTCTCTGGTGGCTTTAATCACTAAAGACAATTTGTCAAAAACTTTCTCTTCAATGTTCTTGTTTTTGGTGTCACGATGAAAAGCCAAGAGGGAGACAGACAGATGGACACAGGAGACACAGAAGAAATTTGAATATTTTAGAATTAAACCTTTTCTAGACACTCATTTCTTAGGCCTTTTCTTGAGACTCAGATTTTTCTTCTCCTTTTCCAACCATCAAGTTTGTTGAATCTCAGAATGTTCCTGTTGGACACATATTTAATTTGTGAAATTTATTTTGGTTCAAACTTCAGATTCAAATTGACTCTAGATATTTTCTTGCCCAGGATTCATTTAAGTTATAATTTCCAGGGATTTTGAGACTTAGATGCTATCCTTTTGTCCTTATGATCTTTCTTTTACATCAGCATTATTCAGAGACGGAATACTATACATTTTAATATATTGGTTCTGTGTGTGTGTGTGTGTGTGTGTGTGTGTGTGTGTGTTGTGTGTGTGTGTGTGTGTGTGTGTGTGTGTGTGTGAGAGAGAGAGAGAGAGAGAGAGAGAGAGAGAGAGAGAGAGAGAGAGACACTAGGGGTTGAGCCCCTGGGCATTCTACCTCTGAACTACACCCCAGCCCTATTTTTATTCTTTATTTTGAAACAAGGTCTCCCTAAGTATCAGAGACCCTCACTAAGTTGCTGAGGCTGACTGGGGGCCTCACTAATTTGCTGAGGCTGACTTTGAACCTGCAATCCTCTTGTCTCAGCCTCCCAAGTACTGGAATTACAAGTGTGTGACACCACGCCCAAAAATATTTTTGTTCTTAAAGAATAAAACTTTCAGAGTAGTTGTTCAGGTAGTAAAATTATTTTAATTTAATCTTATGGGAAATCAACTGTAAATAACTTTCTATTCTTTTATATTTTCAAATTGAGTTAGTTTTCAAAGCATATTTCACTGTGTATTTGTTTCATAATATCAGACTCAGCAAATTCAGTCACTAAAAGTCTATTTAATATATTTATATACTGAGATCTATTTAAATTGTGTTTTTCATTCTATGTGGCAATAATATTTGATAGATAATACTATTTTATGATGTTTCATGACTAAAAGTATAGTTTTAGACTATTTTTTGGTGTTTCATGAGTGAAAGTATATTTTTGGAATAGGTATATTTTGCAATACTCTATTAAAAATATACTTGGTACACATATCTTTACTTGTTTATCTATTTTCATCTTTGTGTAACTTCTGCCAGAATTATTATACAATAAAGCTTATATGTTAATTTGCATGTTATTTGCAGCATACTTAATATAATATATATTATTTTATTATTATGTATAACATTGATGATTAATATATTTCATAAAGGAAAATGCTATGTAATAATAATATCAATTCTACATTTTTACATAGCTCTTTTAACTACTATTTTCATATATATTTTTATCTTCTTAAAACCTTTTGAAATAAGCAAATTTCTAATTATGTATGTTCATTTTAACAAGCAAAGATACTATGGCAATAAGAAATATACCAAAGTAGCAAAACCTAATAAAATTAACACACAGTTTTCTGTTTTTAAAATTAACACATCCGTTTTATGATATTTCAATTGAACAGTCAATAGTAAGAATTAATATAACTAAATAACTCTCACTAATTCCATTTATGATAGATAGATAGATAGATAGTAGACAGATGATATAATTTTATGTACAGTGGTCCAGTATACTATCTGGCACACACAGAAATGCCCCCAATTAAAATCAGACATATATTAGAAATATTTCATCATATATAGGTTTTATTTTTTCCCTTGTGATCATTATCTCTTCTTTGAGAAATGGCCTCTAATAAAGATATTCATTTGGCCTCAGGATATGTGTGCATTAACGAAATAAAAACCTCAAGAGTTCTCCCTATTATATCCATAAGATATTTGTCAAATGTCCCTAGGGCCTTTCACACACTGGTCAGCTGTACACAGAGATTATTATGAAACTTCATGTAGTTTTGCAGTATAACTTTGTGATCCTTCCAGGCTATTATATCTTCTAAGACTTCCTTGTGCTTTATTGAAAGCTTCAGGGAAAATAAATATGTCTTTCTAGACCCAGAACTTGAAATGACAGTGGACTCAAGAGATCAAGGTTATCAAAACAGAACTTCTGTGTTATGGCTTCTGTTTATCTGCAAGAAGGCAGCCAAGGTGAAAGGGGTTGTTGTTATTTTTAAAGTATTGAATTATGTGGAAAAGGAATTTGTATCATTATAGATTATTTTTGTTTCTAATTCTGACTGTTGACCTTATTTTTATATCATCTCTGTCCTTTGACAGTTATTAGCTTACAGATGACTGCTGAAAAATATTCTCTCAACTTGTACATTTATGTGGTTTATTGGGAGTATTTGACTATATGTTTACTTTCAAAAAGAAAAAAAAAAAGAGATAGAACTTATAAGCAAGGAAACACAGACAGACACCGCCATACCTTTCAGAATATATTGCCTTTCCCTCCAGAAACCCACTTTGAGGATTTCTAGTATTTTGTACTTAATATATTTAGCTTTTCTCAAATCTCAATATTTGAAGAATTCTCTTTGTCTTGTATATCAGTAGGATAACTATATTATTGTTTTGATGAGGATTACTTAGGTTTTAGATATGACACAAGTGAACTATGACTATAATAAACTTCATAAACTTTATGTAAGATATAAGGGAATGAAAATAAGTCATACGGATGTAGTCTTTATAGAAAAGTAAAATCATATTATTGTAATGTTTACTGGGATGGCTCTATTCCTTCCTGTACATAATTCAGAAGTTTCTATATCTCACTTAATTCAAGGACTTACTGCAGTCATTATTACTATATATAAAAACCCAAATAAAAGAAAAAGCTAAATATAATAGCTGTTCTGTGAGTGCTGGCTATCAAACATTTTTTTCTTTTTCTTTCTTTGCCCCCTCCCCCCTTTTTTGAGTGCTAGCATTGAAATCTTTTTTTTTCCACTGCAGCATAGCAAAAAAAAAAAAAAAAAAACCAACAACAAAAAAAACAAAAACAAAAACAAAAAACAAAACAAGACTGGAGAGTGGTGATCAGAATTTAGGTAGTAAAATCCTAGCACTGAAATGTGATTGGAAAAAGCCTAGGATTCTTTTATTCTTTTTAGATCTTCAAAACCCTCAGTTTTAAATAGGACCTTTATAATTATTAACCATGTGTTCCTGAGCAAGTAATTTAACCTTGAATTTCATGTGGCTTATCTCTAAAAGTGACTACTATTAATTTCTAAATTTGATGTCATTTGAGATAATGTATTAAAAATGTTAAGCAGAATTCTAAAATTTAGCATCAGTTCAAAAATCTATCCTCCTTCCTTTTCAGTTATAAAATTTATAGAAAGTTTTACACGATATTTGTGTGAGTGGGTATTTGTGTGTGTATTTATATATATATGCATGTGTGTTTGTATATATATTTATATGTGTGTGTATCTGTATCTTATTCAGAATATTCAGACTGATTCCAAGTATGATATTTAATCTTAAAATTCATGTACATTTTTTACTCAACACATCATTGTATATTTTAATATTCAAATAATGTCTTCACAGATATTTGAAATATGTCCACTTGGTGGATGCTAGCTAGATATTGATTTTTTGGTTTCTTGTGTTTTTTCTTCACCAGTACATAACCAAGGAAAAGGGTACATACTCCAGTCTTCAACCCACAGCATTAAGTGATATTTTGAGGATGATTCGTGTGTAGAGATTTTAGAAAAGATATAAGGATGTAAAGATGAGTTTTAGAAAAGATAAAAGGATATAAAGATTAAAGATGTAAGGATGTTTTGAGAGCCACAAGATCTCAACATACCACTCATAGACACTTCGGTTGATCCCTTTAATTGCTATCGAATCTGGTTTATAATCCTGAAAGGAAGTTAAATCCTTTTCATTCATGCTGACTTTTACCCAATAGATTTTGAAGAAAGTTCTTTTAAGTAGCTAAAAGTCCTTTTATTCAGTGGATATCACAGCCTTGTGAAAGTGCTCACTGTCTATAACTTTTTAGAACTTTTGGTTTATCAGTTGTTTTACACTCTTCCCCCTATCTGTAATAGATGGCATCAGACATAGCTGATCCAAGTCAATCTATATGTGTGTCCCAAAGGATAAGTCACATCTTGAGAGTATATAATAAATGGTCCTACTCAGGAACATGTTATTGTAGTCCTATCCTGAGTTTAGGGCTTCTTGACGTGGATTGGTGCCCATATATGTGTGGGTATGTATGTATGTGTATGTATATATATATGTATATATATGTATATGTATGTATGTATGTATATATATATGTATATATATACATACACATACATACATACCCACACATATATGATATATATACACATATACATACACGTGTATTTGTGTGAAAAGCCAAAAGCTACACATATTTAGTCCATAGTACTGACCCTAGCATTCATGAAGTCAATCAGCTGTGACACACATGATATGAAGAACCACCCACTAGAAGCACAGAAACTCATGGCAGAATGAAGAGAGTCTTTAGGGAGAATCCACAGCAGTTACCATTATTGCTTCCAGTCTTCTATTTCCATAATGTGGCCAGTAAATCAGTGAAACCACCAGTCAGACCATGCCGTTGGCAAAATAGAATGCGGCATAATTACAAAGGAGATTTTTAGAGAAAACTCTCCAGGGTCCTCTGTGCGACCTGCCTGAGGGTGATTTTCTGCTGGCCCACAATTTGATCACAGTCATATATGATCTCATGCCTACAGGCTGCCCAGAAATTATCCTTCGCTGCAACCATATTCTGAAACTTTTGCATCTCTGCATAAAACGAAGGTTCCATGCATCCAATATAAAAATGCCGCTACTTCAAACAAAAACATTGATGATCGCACCTGTTTCCTCTTGAAATCTCACGTGCAACCTGGTTTCTGCAATATTTTATCTAGCTAATCATTTTGTATGTTATTATTTAAATGTTGCATGATCTTTATCTGATGAGTCATCATCCTGCTAACTTGATAAATGATACTAATACTGATACTCCTTGAGTATTTGACTGAAAAGCTAATTGTGAAACTGTGTCATGCACCTAGGGAACCATGTGCCCACCAAAGTCAGCTTCCCTTTGAGGATGTGCATCTGCCTCTCCAGATTGGTTAAAATCTGTTAAAACTTGGAGTTCTGAGTATCTTAGGTGACAGGATCTTCACTGTCACTCCATGTGGCAGTCACAGGAGAACTAGGGAGGCTCTTTATCACAGACATGTAAGTGCCTGACCTCATCTTTTATAATTTATTTGATTCTCATATTGGTATATATTATGAACAAGGATCAAACTCTGGTCTAAAAAAATGTCATAATCTAGATTAGAATCAGAGACAAGAGATTAGAGGAGAAGTACACATGGTACAATCATTTTCACTTAAGAGATCAAGAAATACTTCACTTTGTGTTCAAAAAGAGCATATGCTTGTATTTGAATACTTACATAGCAAATATTCTAGAAATTACTTGTGAAATAAAGTTTACCTAGTGATGTTAGGTTTATATTCTCTTCCTTTCTATATCTCATACAACATACTTTTGGGTATAAAGAACATCATTCATTCTTTTCTTCCTAGAAATGTTAAACAGAATTTTACTTACCACATCAATAAGCATGTCCACAATGAATTATCTTAAGACATTTTATGCTAATAATTCAATTTGGGAAAAATGTTGATATTCATATTCAAAACTATATGTAGAAATAAGTTTCAAATATAACACGCTTAGCCAGGCATGGTGGCACACACGTGTAATCCCAGTACTTGGGAGGCTAAGACAGAAGGATCACATTCGAGGCCAGCCTCAGCAACTTAACAAGGTCTTCAGCAACTTAACGAGACCCTGCTTTAAAATAAAAAAATAAAATAGGGCTGGGAGTGTAGTTCAGAGATTGAATGCCCCTGGGTTCAATCACCTGTGCCACAAAATTAAATAAATATATAAATAAATAAATAAATAAATAAATACATACATACATACACATGCATACATAAATTTAAAAAAGACACTCTCAGAAACAGTATCATGAAAGTACTAGAATAAAATACAGGATGTGATGATTCTTATTCTTTGAGTAGTGAAAGCTTTCTTAAGTACCACAAGAAAAGTACATTTGTGACCTGGAAAGTACATTTGGTCCATTTACCAGCATAGCACATTCTGAGTAATTTATAGTAAACAGCAACTGATTGGTTCACAGTGATAGAGATTGGGAAGTCCAAGGTCCAGGGGCCAGCATATGTATCATCCTATGGTGGAAGGAAAAAGAGAAGGCAAGAGAAAAGAAAAGATGGGGCCAAACTAGACCTTTTACAAGGAACCCACTCCAGCAAAGAGATTATGTGAATAAGAAAAAGTTAACTCAATAACTCAAGGCTAGGATCAGGTAATACTAAATATACTATTGGTGGAATTGCAAATTAGTACAGTCGCTATGAAGATCAGTGTGAGATTCCTCAGAAAATTGCAAATGGATCCATTGTATGATCCAGTTATACCACTCCTGGGTATCTTTCCAAAAGGACTTAAATCGGAGAATTGCAGTAATATACACATACCCATGTTCATAGCAGCACAATTCACAATAGACAAATTATGGAACCAACCTAGGTGTCCATCAACAGATGAATGTATTACAAAACTATGGGACATACACACAATGGAATTCTACTCAGCAACAAAGAAGAACATGTCATTTGCAGGAAAATGGAAGGACTTGGAGAATATTATGTTAAATGAGATTAGCCAGTCACAGAAAGTGAAGGGTCATATGTTTTCTCTCATGTGCTGAAGCTGGGGAGTAATTGAGATACCTGAATGATGTCAGATAGTGGAGGAGAAACTCCAGTGGAGTGAGGGAGGTGGTCTAGGGGAGGGGGGAGAGGGAGAATCAATGAAGGAAACACTTCCATCGACATTATATACATATATGAGAATAGCAATGTCAATCTCAATATCCTGTATGGGGAACAGGGGAGTGGGGAGGAAGCCAGGGAAAAGCCCACCTATTGCAGTGTGCATGTATGTCACCAACACTCTGAACTGCATTATTATGTGAGACTATAATGTACCAATAAAGCAAAAAAATGGTAAAAAAATTATTAAAATACTCCATGCTAATGATTAGGTAGATGCAAATTATTAGTTATTAGTCTGACAAAAAAGAAAAGAAAATTACAATATCCATCATGATTGAGTATGTGGAGAAAAAGTAAGCCCTCTCTTTTCTCTACTTGAAAGACAGTAAGGAAGTGTGTGTGTGTGTGTGTGTGTGTGTGTGTGTGTGTGTGTGTGAAGTATTATTACAGTGTGTGCATAAGTGTTCATGCATGGATTAAGCATAGTAAACTGCTAGGTTTTACATGTTAACAATGTCTAGAAACTTTAATGATCATTTCTCACTCTTAACCTCATCCTGCTTTTCCTTCACCTTGTGACTTTCTGTATTAAAGAGCTCTATTCATTTGCTCTTAACCCTTCCAGACTTGCAAAGAGGATTTAGCCTGGATCATAGTTACATTTGCAAATGCCATCCTCAGGACCTAAGTATATTATAAGAGCATTGATGGTTCCATTATCACAGCTGGACCATACCAGGCTTACTCCGTTGCTAAGTAATCTGTGTCAAATGCTGCTCTTGAGGATGAAGGAGAAAATATTTCTCAAGATAAAAGGGAAGTTTTCTAAAAAAGCAAAAGCTACCTTCTCTCCCATCATATTAGGTTGTAATATCTTAAAATACTACCATGTTGTAATATATTTTATTCATGAAACAAATTCTTTCAAATATTATCTCCCTTCTTCAATAACTTTACCTTGGAAACTATTTCCATTAAGGGCAAGGGGTTCTAACAAATATAAAAGAGATTTCTGCATGCTCATAAAATTCATTTAGAATTAAGGGAAATACACAGATCTAATAGTCGAATCTCCTGAGCATACAAAAATCAGCTACCAACTTCCTCTGATCTGAAATGTAAATTAGGCCTCCTGCTAATAATATATTTACTTCAGCCTGCAGAACAACTATTAAAAAATCTTTTTCACACATCTTCAAAATTTCTTATCACATCAAACCATCAAAAATGGATAAAAAGCATTAAATAGTTTTAGTATGCTTTTCAACAATTGAGTATGCTATATGATTTTTCTCCAAAACCAACACTCTGGTGCCATATCATTATATAACATAATTTGGTTTCAGTAAGTCTTTTTGAAAAGCACATCAGTCAACAAATATACCTATTAAGTCTGATGTCTATGGGACAGACAATAAGGAATTAAAGGTAAAAAAAAGCAAGATCACTGGTTGAGTTTTATATGGGAAAATTATACTTTGCCTATGAAAGCAATATGCAGAGTTTATGGGAGTTTAGAAAGAGAACTGTGATGCAATGTGTTGGAATTTTTAAAATATAAGAACACTTGTTTGGCTTCAGTAAGTTCAAGTAGATTGACTATAATTTTAGTGATTTTGATATGCATTCTGGGCTGAAAATTACTCCATTTAAACATGTTAAGAAAATGTGTGCATATATGTCTTTATCAGCTTGTACCTAACAAAGATGTATGATTACAATGCACCAATTAATAAAAATATAAACATGTTAAGATTGAAATAATTAGGTATCTATGAGAAGGAATTACAATGACACATTAAGTCATTAGTACTTCAGGGACTTGACTTCCCAATTAACTGCCTACGCTTACAGAACACAACATGACTTCATAAAATATCAAAATTCTGTTTACCCTCTGAAAGTGTGTACAACCAATATTCATGTTTAAGGATATGTGTGAATCATTCACTGATTTCCTTATTATGTGGGTTATTAATGTTCTATAGAAACAGAAATAAATTTGCATTGAATACAAAAATGAGTTTGTTTAATGGAGAATCAAGAGGAATGGGGGGAGGCTTTTAATGGACAACATTAGAAAATGGTCATGATCATCACAGAGGAATGCTTACTTCATAAAAAGTTATTTCAATTTCTTTTAAACATAGTGCATGTAAAAATATTTGACATGGACAAACAAACCAGAAGTTTTTTTGGGGTTTTTTTTTTTGTTTTTTTTTTTAAAGAATACATTCACTGCCACTGTTTGAGCCTAATACTTTTCACAGTTATCAGTCAATTGAATGTGAGGAAAGCTTGGCATTTTCCTGATGTTGAAATTTTATTGCCCTCAGTCAGCATTAGGTTGCTTTTTTTTTTCTACCATGTCCAAATAATAAAACTTAAACAGTATTACTTTAAATACATATAAACAATGCATTTCATTTTATTCAAAGAATCTTCACTACATTTCATTTATTTTTCTAAATGTTTTTCTAAGTGTTTTCATATCAGCCTTTCTGCTTTATTCAGCTGTTTTTAAGGGAAAATTAAAAAAAAAAAAAAACAGAAAAGAAAAACATACTCATTTTAAGATTATCTGTAGTTAAAAAAAAAAAGAAAAACTTCTAAAATCTTAGAGCTTAGCGAATGTTGGGCTTCCTCTCTTCATAAACACAGGTCTTACGGTATTTTTACATGGCTGTCTGTAAATATTTAGTCCACATGAACAAACTGCTCCTGAGGCCAGGCATGTGGCCTCTTTCTTCTTCCTCTGTATTCTGTTCCCAGGCTATGACCACTAAAGGCTGATAATTAAAAGGCACATTGTTACCAAATTATGAACCCAGGCTATCAAAAAATAAACATTTGTCTTATTTCCAGATCATTCTTTCTTCCCATGGTATTCATCTATGTGGACCAGAGCAGTATTCATACTTCCTTCCAAATCAGAAATAGGAAAATTATCCTGTTGATTCAGAATATCAATCCCTAAAGACCTATTATATCCCCCATTTCTATATTCAAAGTTAACTCTTACAACTTTTCATACATCTATCTATCCTTTCCTCCTCATTCTCACTGCACTCCTACATGAGTTTACTCCATCAGCCTTCCTGTGTTACAAAGTACTCATCATTTTTCTTTCCAACTTTCATTTTGTTCCCTCCCTAATCCTTATCGTGCTAAAATGATCATTATAAAAGGAAAATATGCTATTGTTATTCCATTGCTTTAAAGTATTCCTTACTGTCTAGGCAGTGTTCAAACTTGTGCATTACTCTCAAGGACAGACTGTTCCTCCCAAGTCTCATTGACCTTCATGGATCATTCACAGCTCTTTCTTAGCTCATTCTACTCCCTGTGATGACAAGGCCTTTGGCCTTCCTTTGCCCCAGCGTCCCTAGAGACTTAGCTTTCAAAACTTGACTGCAAGGTGCCACTTTTGAGGTATCTTTCTAGGAGAATGAATCCTTCTTTATTGTGCCTATCTGTGGACTTCTGCCACCGCACCTGTACACTGTGTGTGAACTTGGCGCATGTCAGGCTCTCCACTGGACCAGCTGCACCTCAGAGGAAGGAGCAGAGCCAGTGGTAAACGGACTTTTTATTGCCTGGTACAAAAATAAGCATTCAGTGCATTTGACACGAGGAATGATCTTGAACACCTAATTTATTTTCATTCCACCACCTGGTCTCCAAATTTTGGTCAGCTTTGGAAAGAAAAATGTTGAAGGAGAAGCTGAGACATGATTATGTGTCTGTTTGTAAAGGGGTTGCCCATATCATTTGTCTTTATATTAGAAAATAAATCTTTATTCATAGTGGATTTGTGTGTGTGTGTGTGTGTGTGTGTGTGTGTGTGTGTGTGTGTGTGACACTGGGAACAGAGCCCAGGGCTTTCTACTTCTGAGCTACACACCCAGCTGTATTTTTTTTTTTATGGTACTGGGAATTGAACCCAAGGCCATTCTACCACCAAGCTATACACCTAGCCTTATTTTATATTTATTTTGAAACAGGGTCTCATTAGGCTGATGAGAGTCTCACTACTTGCTGAGGCTGTCCTGGAACTTGCGATTCTCTTGTCTCAGTCCCCAAGTACTGGGATTACAGATATGTGCTACCATGCCTGGTGTCTGTTTTATTTTGAAACAGGGTCTCACTATAAGTTGCTGAGGGCCTTGCTAAATTACTGAAACTGTCCATGAACCTGCAATGCCTCCCAAGTACTGGGATTTCAGACATGTGCCACCATGAAAATAAGTTACTTGATGCCACTTGTTACTTCTTGCCGTAGAATTAGATACCTATTAATAATTCGAAAGCTTTAGAATCAGGCAAACCTCAGCAATGAGCTCAGTTTTTATTATCAGCAAACAAATACAGATGATGGAGTAACTCAATGGCAGATTGCTAGCATGGGTGAGACCCTGGGTTTGATCCCTAGCCATACAAAAAATAAAAGTAAAATAAATGCAAAGAGTATTTAGGTAAAGAGAATCTGTAACAAGTGAGTACATTTTTTTTCTTAGTGTCCTCCTCATCCAAAAGCCCAGATACCACTGATTCCTATGCATAGTTGATCCCTGAGGAAGCTGAGTTTGGTTTGTCAGCACAAAAAGTGAGGTTCTAACCCTTCAACCCTGTGTATCTCCTTCCCTTCCTTTGTCATTTGTGGAGGGGCAGGTAACTATTAGGTATATTCACAGTGCTTACGATCTCAAGAGTAGTTTATAAGTCGTATTATAGAGGTGGTAACAGACTAGTTCAAAGAGCAAAGACTTTGACAATTACAATACAACATAAATAGGGCAATTTAAGGAAATACCACAGTGAAGGAAGTGGCTGTTTCTTGAGATGTAGGGTACCTTCTCCAAAGAGGTCACATTTTAATTGGGTCTCGGGGTTGAGTAGGAATATTCCAAGTAGAAAGAAGAATAAGGCTGTTTCACACATGAACAAAAATATAGACATCAGAAGGAACACACATTTAGAGAAGACATCAGAAAGAACACACATTTAAGGAAGTCTGTAATGTTTGTACACCTGGAAAAAAGCCCTTTCCAAGGGCTTAATTTATTATTTGGCCCATTTTTGGTCTTGTTTTAGTTGTCTCTTTTTCCTCTAAATTGAACTGCCTTTGTTTTTCCTATTCAGGATTCTCCTACTATTGAGACATCTAAGCTCTTCATTGTGTTTGTTTTTTCCAGTTTTATCAAGATTTCCTATGATACATGTCTAGCTTAAGTCTTTTAAAATGGAGTAAAGGAAGTGCTTCTTGGGAGACTTTAGAGTTTATATGTCCATGAAAAAATAATTGAAAACTGGCTATTAGTCATTAAGAATGGTAACTTATATAGGCAGACTTATAGGTAACTTATATAGGTCACACAGGGCAAGTCATGACTCTTGATGATCCTTGCTGTTACACAGTGGTGTACACTAAGCCAGAGCTGAGCATTCAAGAGAATTCATCTGTCTGCGTTTCTGGAATTCCTCTGTTATATTATCTGTATTTTCACTCTGAAAGTATATGAAGCCAAACCTACAGGAAACAAGTGAGCATATATTTCATTGTGAAGTGACATTTTATGAACTCCACTTGTCCTTGTTCTCATGTCTACTTCATAACAATGAAAATCTCTGCTGCTGACCAGTATATAAAATTCAGTTTAGTTTATTATTCCTACCATCATGATTATGATCCTGCAAAAGCCAAGTGACATTTGATTTTTTCTACTCTTGTTTATTATATTATAAAGCTTTGATCCACACCACTGGCATTTGACCTTTGAGTTAAATGAAGATGTATATGGAAGGAATGAGATCAAAAGAACTCTATAACTCCTTTGTTGGAAGTAAAATACAAACAATGAAATAAATATAATTATAGAAATTTCAGTATTATTTGTTATCATTATGGTTTGATTTTTAATCTTGGTTAGTGAAGAACTATAGTTCTTGTGCCTTTCATTGTCTAATAAATTGCAAATGAAGTTTGGATGTGAATAAGTTTGTAACCCTGGGAAAATTAGGTATACCCCAGTGTTAGGATTTATAACAGTGCTGTGCAATAGCTGTAAAGTACAGTAATTATCCTGGGATCATATAAGTACTACTTAGGTAAATTGCCTCCACATTAATTTATTGTGCTTATTTATATTGCACTGCAAGTTGTTTTTCTTTTGTTGTTGTCTTGCTCTTCATATTGGGAATTTAGAAAAGACTTGGTTAGAACCTAAATTTTGTAGTCCAACATAAATCAAAGCTCCATTCTCCAGCCTGAAAGCACCTGACCCCACCTTCACTCCCAGTGACCCTGTGAATGTAATCTTTTCTGAGTGAACCTTGAATCTGGTCTAGACAGCAGGTGACTTATGAAGTATGGTGAGGTGAGGTGTCCAGGGACAGAGGCAAAGCCTTCAGAAATGAGTCTTCAAACAATGCATTTTCTTTCTTAGAACCCTAAAACAATTAGAACTGTAACTAATTTTCCCTTTCTATAGGAAAGTTGTTTGCTTGTTTGAATACTCTATCTTCCTTCAAATATTCATGCCTAGTCATCACAAGTCATTATTCCAATGCTCTGTTTTTCATTTATTGACTCATCAGGTTTAGAGGACAAGGCAATGTAAGTAAGTAACCATGAGTAAAAGCAAAGGTTATATTAAAATCAAGATAGGAAGCAATGAATATGAGAGTCTGCTTTTCCTTTTTTAATACTATGCTTTCTTTGTATGCATAGTATTCACTGAAACATTTCTATAGAAAAGTTCTGAGGCCAAAATAATTATCAAAAGAAAAAGGTTTAAAAATGTGTATATATATTTTATTATATATACTAAATATATATTTGTATATGTGTATATGTATGTGTGCATATATGAAAGAAAAAGGTTTAAAATTTTGTATATATATTTTATTATATATGTTAAATATGTATTAGTATATGTATGTGTATATATGTGTGTGTCTGTATACACACACACATATCTATATATATATTATATACATATACATACACACACATATATCAGGACAGTCAGTTTCCTACTAAGATAGATTATACCTAACTATTATAACTTATGAAAGTAATACAATGTCAGTTTGAAGCTTATCTTACTACATGACATTAATCAAGGTGGCTGAATGACAAGAATATCTATATGTGTATGGTTTATAAGATCACTAATGAGGTTGAGCGTGGTGGTGCATGCTTGTAATCCCAGTACTTAGGAGGCTGAGACAGGAGGATCAAAGGTTTGCAGCCAGCCTAAGCTACCTAGTGAGGCCCTCTGCAACATAGTGAGACCCTGTTTCAAAATAAAGAATAAGCCAGGCTTGGTGGTGCATGCTTTTAATCCTAGTACTTGGGAGGCTGAGACAGAGGATCACTGGTCTGTGGCCAGCCTCAGCTACTTACTGAGGCCCTCCTCAACTTAGTGAGACCCTGTTTCGAAATAAAGAACAAAAATATAGGGCTAGAAGTGTAGCTTGGAGGTACAACACACTTGGGTTCAATCCCCAATACAGAAAAAAAAAAAAAAAAAAGATTACTAATGAGTTGGGCATGGTGGCTCATGTCTGTAATCCTAGTACTTGGAAGCCAGAGGCAGGAGAATTGCAGGTTTTAGCCTTAGCGACTTCAAAATAAAAACAATAAATAAAAAGGGACACAGGTGTAGCTCAGAGGAAGAATGCTGCTGGGCTAAATTCCAATACCCCACCTCTCCTCAAAAGGAGAGAGAAAGAGAGACAGAGAGGGAGAGAGAAAGAACTA
This sequence comes from Graphiurus murinus, assembly GCA_004027655.1. Taxonomy (NCBI): domain Eukaryota; kingdom Metazoa; phylum Chordata; class Mammalia; order Rodentia; family Gliridae; genus Graphiurus; species Graphiurus murinus. The sequence goes on from PVLC010003063.1 coordinate 54,218, forward strand.
ATGAGCTGATATTTCAGTACTTTCAAATAATTTAATCTAATTAGCTTCTATAAAGAAAATGAAATCTTTTTCCATGTGGCATTTAAGAATCCAGATTCGGTAATATCATATACTTTCAGCCATTCATTAAGATTTGTCAAATCTTTGCCAGAAACTCTAGCTCCATCTCACTTTTCTCCCTTAAGGTTTCTGTATACTCTGCCTACTTTCCTATCCAGCATACAGGGACTAAAACAGGTACAATAGCTTAACTTATTATTCTGGAAAAACTTTTAACCATCCAGCACCCAATGTGACTTTCTCTTTCTTATGGCAGATAGGGAAATTGTTTTAGAATTCCCCAGAGAATGAAATAAACAAATTTATTTTGAGAATTAAAATAAATTGATCAATTTATGTTATGTGCATGTATGAGTATGTTTCAATGAATCCCACTATTACATATAATCATAAGGCACCAATAAATAAACAAAACAAAAATCAGAACTGACTTTCAGTTGTGGGCAACAGTAAATTTAAAATCTTCAAGGCAAGCCAGCAGGCTGGAAATGTAGGGAAAAGACAATATTGCTGCTCCAGGGGAAAGTCAGAAGACAATCAAAATGAGCTAGGATTTAGTGTATTTTGATTCTTCCTTTTTCCTGGAGACACATGTGTGTCATTACTTGTGTATGATTCTATTGTCTTAACATTTCTCTATGACTACTCAATCACAATCATTTCCCCCTTAAAATAATGCAGTAAATTTAAAAATGTGCCAACCCTTAATAACCGTTTTTTATGATTAGAGATGATGCATGATTTTGTGGACAGTTGAGAAAGCAAGGAAGAAAATTAAAATGAGCCACACTTCAGCACCCAGAAACAAGTGACAGTGACCACTCTGGTGTCCTCCTCCTAGAGCTCCTGTACAGCTGTGTCTTTGGGGTAAGTCAGCCTGGTGAGATGCAGGGACTCCCTACCCATGTCACATCAGCTTTGATTCCTGGCAGCCAACAGCATTTTTATGAAACTTTACCCTCTGTAGTTTGTATTATGAAGACAGAAAATGTTTTAGCCCTGCTTTTTCAAGCTAAGCACACCCATATTGTGATTATATTCTCCATTACTTCCCCTCTCATTCCTTTTTGAGACTTAGAAGTGTAATTAGGAAAACAAACAAACAGGGAAAACTTGGAATAGGAAGTCTCCGTTTGCTGTGATGTGCTTCCCTCACTTGTAAATGTATGATTTTGGATTATTATCTCTCTGAAATGTATTTCAGAGACATGGGTCATTATTTAATAATTTAGAAAGCAGAATCCTGTTTCAAGGATTCAAAGATAAGGTGGCTATGAAGTTCCTTGAACAGTGCTTCTTGGAAAAAATGTTAAGTAACTTCTCTGTACCAGGACGTGGGTTTGGCCCTGGCATGGATGTTATACAACCAATTTCTCAATTTATACTCAGGTTCAATGAAGAAGTGACAATAGTGTAGAAATGCAGTTGGATGAAAAGGTATGATCTAAAGGCAATAAATTTAAAGGGAAAACCCAGAAATGCTGTCTGTTTGGATTCTTTTGTGTCTTATCATGGCATATCTTTATACTGTGTGTAGGGAAAGAACCCTTTTTCTGTGTAGGACAAGAACCTTTTTGGACTGAGGATTCCATGATCTACGATCAGACATGATAGATCAGAGAATTTCTTTATGGCTACCTCCTATGCAGAAGGGCAGGCATAAGGTCAGAGTATATTTCTAGATTTTATGACTGGCTTTGAGGAAGCAGGGTTCTGCTTTCTGTGATTTGTTTGGGGAAGAAAAATTCTAGTTCTATGGCCTGCCTTGGGGAAGAAAAAGGGAATAAGAGGAAAAATGGCAGAAGGAGACACTGCTTCCGAGGCATTTCCAGGGTCCAAAGCTACCAAAAACTCCATGCATTGAGGTATTGTATTCTGAGTGGCAACAGTGCCCAGGGCAATAAATCTACCTGGTGGGCTGGCTTGCAGAGACTGGGAAAAAAGGAGGGCCTAGGACGTGCTTTCATAGCCTTGCATGAATACACACCATTGGCTCCAGAGGCCCTCAAAATCAGCCTCACACTCTTCTCAATGTTCGTATCTCCTGTCTTCCCCCAGCACCATGGCATATATCTCTTTCTTCCTCAGCCCACTGTAAGGCAAAAGTTTACAACTACACAAATCCTCCCACAGATAACCAGCCCACCAACACTTCTATAATCAGAGTTTCAATTCTGTATTGTTTTTTTTTTTTCATTTTGTTTTTTGTTTTGTTTTGTTTTCACTGATAAGATACCTTGGTTTGTTCATATCACAAAATGGAAGCTAAAAGCCATTATAAAATGATCATAAAGGTGAAAAATAACTATTCATCTCACCTGCAACCCTGCAGTTCAGCAGTTCATTTGCAGAAATATAGAACCTGCCTCCTGCTTTTTTTAATTTTATGGTTGCTCTCCTCTTTTCTGAAAAAAAAAAAAAAAGCCACTCCATCTTTGCTTCTAATCTCAGGCTGGGCCCCTCCTGTTGCTTCCCAGCAGCCCACAGCTGTGCAGAAATGCTTTAAAATGTGCTTCTGCAAGTCTTTAGGCATTTCTCCTACCTCCTGGGCTTGCTGATGCCATGCTCCTGCCTGCAGTACAGCTGTTGCCCAGGTACCTGCTGTTATCCATCTTCAGCACAGTCCCACCTGGGGCTGAGGTAGTGAGAACATCATTTCAGTGGCAGGGCCTTGGCCATGTTCCAGGTCTTTGCTGGTGGTCTTGCCATTCTGCCTCACCTTTCCTGTGGCACAGAGGGTCCCTTAGGGTGACATGAGGCTCTCAGAGCTGTGAGAATGCTACCAGTTTCCTTAGATGTGTCACTGGCGCTAAATCAAATACAGCAACGACACTGTCCTTTTTCATTTCATTTCTCAGGATGCATGCTGACTAAATAGGTCCCAGCTTTTACATTCCATCTACCAATAAATGTTGGAACATTTAGCTGCTGAGAACTCAGTTATGGTTATCAGTTTTCTATATTAAATAGGAAAAGCTTTGCTATCCAAAATGTTGGAATGTAGGGCAAAACACCATCTGTGGTGCCTTGAGGTGTCTCCTTATCACTCATTGCTTTCCTTCTGGTGACCTGTAAGTGCATGCTGAGACCCTCAACACCTGGTCAGTTGACTTCAGGCTGCCTTGCACAGACAAGCAGATGTTGGGAGGGAGATAGTTGACTCCATCTAGTTTTTAAAGAATGAACCTACAAAAATTTCATTGAGTTAAGGAAGTGACAAAGAAGAAATCTCATCATTCCCTTTTAATGACAATCTGTGAATTAAAATTAATTAGCTTATCTGTGTAAAGTTCATTAGAATAAATAATCCTATAAACTATAGATATGTCAAGAAATCACACAGTAAGCCTAACTGGTTACCTCTAGGCAGTATAGTTATATATAATGTTTCTTTTCTTCCAATTTGCCTGCCTTTTCTAGCATTTCTACAGTAAGTATATGTCACTTCCATAATAAAGTGGAGCTACATATTCAAACTTTTACAAGTTTGAATAAGCATACCCTAAAAACATCTACGTATAAAAGAATAATCCTCTACTTTTCAGCATGAAATTTCTAAACTTTCTTATATACTGGAAAATGCAGCAGTGAACTAAACCAAAAATACATAAAGAAACAAAACCTCCATATATGAATCTTTAAAAACTAAATGCTATTATCCATCTTATCAATAGTACAAATGCTGTACCATTCAGGTAAACAAGTAAATACCTTCCAGTGTGAATTTCCCATCTGTTGTCTTATGAAATTGGCCACTCATCAGAAAATAGAAAAGCAGAGAACTCAAGAAACTCACAGCTAAGAATACAACCAAATCAAAAAATGGGCAAATGATATAAATAGACACTTCACAAAAGAAGAAATACAAATGACACATATATATGAGGAAATGTTCATCATTAGCAATCAGAAAGATGCAAATAAAAACTACCCTGAGAATTCACCTAACCCCAATTAGAATGACAATCATCAAAAACACAAACAACAACAACAAATGCTGGCCAGGGTGTGGAGAAGTGGGAACCCTAATACATTTGCTGGTAGGATTGCAGATTAGTGCAACCATTTTGGAAAACAGTATGGAGAATCTTCAGACGAATGGGAATGAACCCACCATATGATCCAGCAATACCACTTCTGGGTATCTACCCAAAAGAATGGAAACCAAACTATCAGGCCAATGCATGTGTATCTATGTTTATAGCTGCACAATTCACAATTGCCAAACTATGGAACCAGTCAAGATGTCCATCAACAGATAAATGGATTACAAAACTATGGGATATGTATACAATGGAATTTTACTCAGCCATAAAGAAGAACAAAATCATGTCATTTGCAGGGAAATGGATGAAACTAGAAAACATTATGCTGAGTGAGATTAGTCAGTCACAAAAAGTTAAAAATTGTATGCTTTCCCTAATGTGCAGAAGCTAGGGAGAAAGGGGGTCCTAAGAGGGACTCTAGATGAAGAAGGAGAAATCTTAGATGAGCAAAGAAGGTAACTTAACAGGAGGTGATGGGGGGAGGGGGGACACCCTAATGCACATGATGTACTTTCACAAACATATCAATGTCAATCACTAAGCTGAACTTGAGAAGGAAGGAGGAGGAGGGGAATTGGGAAGGGTTAAATGAGAAATGTGTGCATGTATGCCTTTACCAGCTTATACCTAACAAAGACGTACGATTACAATGCACCAATAATAAAGAAAAAATGAGTAATTCTGAAAAAAAAATAAAAGACTGCAAACATTAAAAAAAAAAAAACCCAAAACTGGAAAAGCAGTGTTGAGGCCACATAAGCACACAGCAGCAAAGGAATTCCTTCGTTGAGTTATGAGTTAGCAGTACATCTCAGCTTCATATCTGAAAATCATGTTAACATTATTGCTACCTCTGGTTTTTAATATTGTAATTTCAAGTATTTCCCAGATTCATTGATCTGTACACACAGACCCACATAGAAATCTTTGTGATGTTATTCCTGGGAAATACATATTTCTCTGGACAGGTTCTATGTGCCTTGTTTATGGCAAAATGAAAACTATCTACCTCAATATGATTTTAATCCCTAGAAACCCAAGCCAGATTGTTTTAGTAATCAGTTTGCGTTACTTTTGATTTTTTTGGATTGATTTGATCTGTTCTAATCACTGCATTTTAAATAAGTGGAAAGCCGTATGTTGCTGGGAACATAAAGACATCACAAGACAATGATTCCACTTATAAATACAGCAAATTAACTTCATTTCCTTGGACAGAGATGCCTTCATTATCAAAAATATTTTTTAAATTATTATGACTTTCTAATTTGAATAATTATATTGGAATCTCTGGTTGTAAAACTTACAATTTCATCTTCATTTGGGTGGGTATATTTATAGGCCATTGGCAGTAACTTTCCATCCTGACAGTATATCAGAATGTACATATCCAAAATTGATCCTTAATACACTTCAGAGTCTGGTCTACCATTGCTCTGATTTCCCCCCTAATTCTTGTACCTGGACTTTGAGGATTGTCTACTGGATAATTTTAGAACTCACACTAGAAAATTACTCCAAAATGCATAGCTAGAGTTCATGTTGTACAATAAATGCATTTAAAAAGATTTCATAGAATTAACTTTGGAAACTTTAATTTTCTTAAAATTGTTAGAAATATCCTCATTTAAAAGAATCCCAAGACTGATCCCTTCCTTCCTTCCATTATTTCCATCTTTCTTTCCATTTCTTCCTTTCACCTCCCTTTCTTTCCTGTATATATTGAAAGTAATAGGTTTTAAAATATTCTTGAAAATAATATCTAGTGCATTGCTAGAATAATGAAAAACATGGTAGAAGCAAATAACACCAATTTAGTAAAGAAGTGTGTTTCCCAATCCTGCTCTAACTGGTGATAAATGTGGCTAGATTAGCAGTTGTGTTACTTTTCTTTAGGACTTTATGGATCTTATCAAAATATTACCTTCCTTTTAAACCCAACAGGATAAGGCATTTTGCTTTACCCCCAAGGTTAGCATCTCAGTTACCTTGCTGGAGCAATCTTCTATGGATAGTCTATTCCTTAAAGGAAACATCAGAATAAAGTAATTCTCCATTGTTATTAGAATGAAAAATCACTGCCAACTTTTAAGATGTAAGTATTTTATCTTCTTAGTATTATATGAAAATATTGACCCCATTCTTGAATTTACATAAGACCTTTAGTTGAATTTGATAGGCATCTAAAAAAGGATGTGGCACAAGAACAATAAAATAGAATAAAGCCCTAAAGCATTGAAGCTACTGAAATTGAATGCTTCTAAGATAAACACAAGATGAAAAACTAATATTTTTTGCCAGATGAAAGGATTGGTCTTCTGATTGTAATGTTCATCAAATAAAAGCAAAAAATAACCATAGCTAAGCTATAGAAGAGTAAGATAAAATTTCACACAATTTGAAATTATATTGTCCTCTAAATCAGCCATAAAATTGTTATCCAAAAAGTATGTTTCTAATAAAGTAACAAATGCTTTAGTTTAAACATTTATATATATATATACATATATATATATATTTCCTAATAATATATTATTAAATATCCAAACATTTTCTATAGATTTTATACCAGTACACATTAGTTTTATTGTATTAATAAGTCTGACTATCAAATTTATCACACAGATATGATTATATTAATTTTCTAAAACTTTAAAGGTAATACATTTAATGACAGGTTAACCTGGCTTAATATAGTATAGCATGTTTATCTTAAACAAAAAGCACATTATAAAGACATGGTAAAATTTAAGCTACATTACTATTTTTTTTTTTTTTTTTTGTGGTCCTAGGGATTGAACTCAGGGGCATTCTACCTCCGAGCTATACACCCAGCCCTATTTTTTATTCTTTATTTTGAAACCAGGTCTCACTAAGTTGTGGAGTGCTTCACTAGGTAGCTGAGGCTGGCCACGAACCCGGATCCTCTGGTCTCAGCCTCCCGAATGCTGGGATTACAAGCGTGCGCCACCACACCCGACACATTACTATTTTTTTTAAAAAACTGCTTTATTTCTTTCGAATTCTAGGTATTTAGCTCTCATACACATTGTTATAGTTGATGTTTTCAATATGATGTCATAATACCCCTTGCCATGAAATGATTGTTCCAATAAGACTTGTGTCTATGTAAAAATAATCTAATTTTTCCTTCTTTCATTCCTGTCATAGGATTTTGTAGGTACCAACAAGTTCTTAAGTGTTTCTTTAAGCATTTTTATAATTTTATCTCACTAAAAATATGTGTGTAAATGTATATGTAAAACAAGACCATATTTTAAATTCAGGAAAGACATTAAGTATATCAAATAAGGGTTAGGTTAGTCCAAGAGCAATACTCAAGATCCAGAACTCAGAGCTTTTTGTCAAGGATCACTTATTAGGGAGTCTAACCACTGATATGTGTCAGTTAATATTATTTTTAGAGTTTAGATATCAGAAATACAAAAGTCAAAGGAAAATTTATTTTAAAAAGAAAAATATTTATTTTAGTAAACAAGTTATTATTCTTAAAATGGAATGTAGACTATTATAAGAAATAATCATTGGCTTAAATGTTTAAAAGCATAACTTGGAAAATTGAGTATAATAAACCCATTAGCTAAAATGTCAGTCTCAGAAAGACAAATACCACATGATCTCATACGTAAGTGGAATCTAAAAAAGTTTATATCATAGAAATTAAGAGTAGTATAGTGGTTATCAGAGCCTGCAGAGAGTATACTGGTTATCAGAGTATAGTAGTATAGTGATTATCAGAGCCTGCAGAGAGTAGGTGGGAGGGAGGAATGGGAAAAAGTTGATCAGTGGGACCAAGTTATAATTAGATAGGAAAGATAGGTTCTGGAGTTCTGTTACACAGTAAGTGACTATGGGTAACAATAATAAAGTACATATTTCAAAAAAACTAGAAAAAATATTTAAAATGTTTCCACTACAAAGAAATGACAAGTGTTTGAGGAGATTGTCATTTACCCTATTTTGAATATTACACAATGTACACATGTGTAAACATCAAATGGGAGCCCATGTATATGTGTAATTTTTATGTGCCCTTAAAAATAAAAATAAGCATCTATCAAATATATGTAAAAAACTTTCTAGAATAGTCCATTAGATTTGTTTTGGCTTTTGAGTTTCATGGAAAAGTGTTCTTCTTTGGTAGTAGCTTTTAACATTTGACCATGATTAACGGCAATATACAATATACACTCACAACATATACTGACAGTTTATAGCTGGTAGACTTTGATATGTTCTGTTTGCTCCCATTTTCTTGTCACACTTCATTAAATTGGCTTCAAAATCATGAATTAAGAGCATACCTTGATTTGGAAATACATATATTATATATATATATATAATCTCCTATGTGGATTATCAGGCAGCAGAGCAGAAATCCCAGCAAACTCGAAGATACAGCAGGAAAAGATGAAAAAGAAAATAGAAAGTTTGGCCATGTGACCTCAGAATACTCTGGCCACAGAAAGGGAAGAGGATTAGAACATTCTAAGCAACAGACAACTGTTGTTAGAGTTAAGTGTATTTCTTTTTTTTGGGGGTACTGGGGATTGAACTCAGGGGCGTTCTACCTACGAGCTATATCCCCAGCCCTATTTTTTATTCTTTATTTTGAAACAGGGTCTCACTAAGTTGCGGAGTGCCTCACTAGGTCGCTGAGGCTGGCCGTCAACCCAGATCCTCTGGTCTCAGCCTCCCGAATGCTGGGATTACAAGCGTGCGCCACCACGCCTGGCAAGTTAAGTGTATTTCTGATGTAGACATCTTCTACCCAGTAAATTTCCCAAAAACACCAGAGCCCAAACTAGACCCAAACTAGATGCAACATCAGGCCATATGAAGTTGCAAAAATTCCTCACCACAACAGACTATATTGGAAGATTTTAAAGAAAAATAAAATAGCACCAGGTAAAATGATTGATATCATATAATAGCTAACTTAAGTTATTCTGGTGTTCATAAAACACATGAACAAATAGTTAAATTAAAAGCAAAGCAAACAATACTGAATGATGTATTATTAGGTCCTCAGTGTCTGAATTGAATTATTCCTCTCCCTATCTTTTCAATCAGCTTCTCTCCAAAGGAATATGGTCATTTACAATTTCCATTTCTTTTGGAGATACAATCTCTGTTTATTTCTGCTTACACTGCTTTCCTCCTATTACCGGGAAGGCTTTGTTTCTTTCCAACTTTAGTAAGAATATTTTGCTAAATTGGGGTGCTATGTACAGCATCTTTCTTGCATTCCCCAGGTCCCATTTTTTATTTCTCTCTCTCCAGCAGCCCTTTCTTTTCTTCAACTCTTACCTATTGGCAGAGACCTTGAGCATATTCTCTTGTGTGTGTGTTCCTGAAGGGACTTTTCTTTTGCAGTTAATCCATGGTGCTGAAGCCCAGGCCCCTCTCTGTACTTTTGATGTTAGTGCTTTGTGAAATCTTTCCCCTCTGTCCCTGAGACCTCTGAGCTGTAGCACATTATTTGAAACTTAAAGGGCAACCTTTATCACTGCTTGAGTGTGTGCCTCGATTTCTGCTGCTTTAATTTTGGGGATGCATTTGTAGCTGTGAACATCAATCAAAGTGAGACATCAGTGCAATTTAAATTAAGCCTTTTGTAACTTGTGAAGGAGGTGGATAAACACTGAAAAATCTAGGAAATCTTAGCATCCACAGAACCACTGGATAAGGGCAGAGGATTAAGTTTGAGGTGCCCACTTTCTTTTAGCTCACTGTTGGCAGAGAACTCAAAATTACCAGTAACATCTCTAGCAATTCCTCTTTGAAAATGATCTCAGATGGTGCATAATGGGATCTAATGCAATGTTAAACTCTTTGCTCTATTTGTTCACTCTGTGTGTGTGTGTGTGTGTCTATGTATAAACATAAAGATATACCTGTGCAGATGAGATACTTTACATATCCACCTCTGTATACACTTATAAATTCAAATATATTTTTAAAGCATTGAAATAATGAAAAATGGTTTTAATTTTGTTAATGTCAGTGCATGATTGATATTAATAAAGCTATACTAAAAGAGTCAAATAAGAAAAAACAATTGATTAGTAGGATTAGAAATCCAAACTGTATTTACTCTGGCTCAGAAGACAAAAAAAGGGTTTTCCCCAATGCACTAACAAATATTTAAAAAGAACAGTGAATATAAAGCTGAAAAAATCTAATTTTCAAGGATAAATAAAGGTAATTGCTTTTAATGCAAAGTAACATTATTTTGTGTTCTTTGACATTCAGTGGCTGTGTACTAGATGAAATGTGTCCAGAAAAATATATTTGGCACAGAACACAGAAATATAGAACTGCAGGTTTTGCAGGGCAGAAGGGTTGGTATAAAACAGGTCAACACTGCTTAAAAGGTTTGTTGTCAAAATCTGTTTATGTCTAGCAGTGTCTCCTCTAAAAGAAGTGTACAAGTTCTTTCTAGGAGCCCGTCAGCATGGAGATGCTGCTTTCACTGGTAGACAGTCTCTCTACATAGCAATATTCATTCCAAGGAAGGGCAAAACGAATCTGGGACTTAGAACAAACAAATCTTAGAAGACTCAGGAAGACAGAAGAAAGACCACTGGGAAGAATTTGGCATAGCTGAGTCGATGTTATTTTGTGATCAAAAGTGAGGCTTTTCTGACTTGTGGTTTTGTTTAGCCAGGAGGTGAAGGTTTCCACTGTTAATACAGTACTCCAGAACGCATCATTCACAGAGTTCACTAATGGGTCTGTTCTACCAAAGAGAATGGAACCAGATTCGATGAGCTCGAGAGGATTGTCTTGTCTTTAAGTATTGGACTTGATCTGCACCTCCACATCAACTTTCATGTTCTTCACCTATAAATAAACATAGGGGCAAGGTTAGAATTATACAATACCTTCTCTGTAGCATCCTCTGCTAGTTATTTGGCATTGTAGAATGGTGTTCATTTGGGAAGTCTCAAAGATAGACACCTTCCAGTTTTCTATATCTTCTATATACATTCTCCTCCAACAGGTGAGATGTATTTAAAACAGGAATGTGTTTCCAATGTGTTCTTCCATGGCTCGGCTGAACTATAATGCCTATACATTCTATCCTTTCTGTATGCTAACACACTAGGTTTTCTTCCTGTCATGCTTTTGAAAAGAAAGTCCATCAAATAGATAAATTTGTCAGAGTACGTGTTTACAGATCCCATGGTAGCTAGTGAAATTTTCCTCTGCTTAATCAATTTAGCCATCTCAGTCACTTTCATCAGTCCCTGATCATGTTTTCAAAAGCCAGTTCACCCTATTGTTCAAGACAATAAATATATCAGTTGTTATTTTTGGTATGAGTGTGTGCGCAGTAATGTAGTGCACTTTTTTCTTTAATCGTGGAATAATGCTAAAATAATGACTACTGGGAAGAAGCAAAATGAGATTTTTTAATTGCTGATTAAATTCCTTTCATAGTTTCTTTAAGGAAATGTTGTTTCATCTGGCATCGTTTCTACAAATTCAACTCCATTAAATTTATGAGGAAATATAACATATAAAATCATCATGTGAAGAAATACTTTAGTAAACTATCACTCAACTTAAATACTGTTTTTACTGAAGTTGTTCAGAACTGATTCAGAAAGATGAATCCTCAGTCCTCCCCTGGAATCTTTTATACTGACTCTCTATGGATAGCAACAGGATAGTTTTTGCCTGGGGGCTAGAGTTTTGATTAATCTTAGAATTATAACTTACAGAGACAATGTACTTTTCCAGGTTTCCTCAAGAGATAAGCTAGATTATTTAAAAATCCTTTGTTATGTGATTTTCAGTAACAATGAATAATTTAGGATTATTAAGAATTACTTTGCTTTCATGCTTCTAAAGTTCGCATAGTGAATGTCAATCTGAATGGCAAAGTACAAAAAATTATCTGATAAAATCTGAATGAAGCGAACCATCCGTAACCCAATGCTGAAGAACTCAAGAGTTACCATGGATCAAACTTTCCCAATAGCAATAAGAAAAAAAAAAAGTAAAAAGGAATTGTCTTGACATTTCACTCTTTCTGGATTTTAAGTCTTTTCAGCTATTAAACCACCACATAGGCCTATGACTTGAGAGACCTTCAGAAATCCATTTCACCTCACTCTACCTCATTGTACTATGGGGTATTAAATTAGGTTAAATCACACAAAATTGCAGTTATGTATATAGGTTAAATATATTTTTTAAAACACAATTTTCTGTGATTTACCCAATAAATACCATAAGGCTAATGAGAAAATTTAAAGAGCTAATGCATGTAAGCTTTTAGCATTGTGCCAAAATATGCTAGAGTAAGCTTCCATAAGTTTTAGATACTATTTTGTTATTATAATAAGAAAAGTCAAGAACTATTTGGGCAATGTTAGAGTGAAAGAAATAGACTCAAAGTAATATAGTCCAGTAACCCAAGTAACTTAGAAAATGTTTACTTATTTACTTAAGTCTCTTTTTAAAATACTTTTATCAGTGCATTGTAACCATACATTAGAGTAGCATTTGAATTGGTATGAACATACATGCACACAGAACTTGGTATATTTCTCAAGGTAAGAATAACTAGTCTTTATTTGCATTTTTGAAAAGAAAGTGTTACCAATTGTGCATAACTTGTGCAAATTCAATGCAATAGTCATTCAAGAAATTACCCCCAAAATATTTTATACTGCTTTAGTTCACATTTTCAAAATATTTTAAGTATCTGGATTTAAGTTGTAACATATCTCACAACTGTTTTTATGTAATATTTTCTTCCATAACAATTGAGACCAAAAATACTGAGATAATTACTGAAAAATATTCAAACTCAAAATATCTGAAATATAAATAAACTTTAGGGAAAGTTAATTTACATCACAAATATATTATCCCAATTTAGAAGTACAATCTATGCACTGAGCCAACCAGAAAAAAAAATACAGGGGTTATTTAGACCATGAGAACTTGAATTTGATGATTGTACAGAACAGAGAAGCAGTAGGTAAATTTGGGCAATATTTCAGTTTTCTGCTTCATTAAAACCTGCCTCATAGTTTCAGAAATGTTAAATATTCTTAATTTTTTTCTATATTTCAGTCAGTTTGTCTGGCCAATTGTGGACATGCACGCCTATATATAAATATGCCAATGACACTTAAAACCAGAGACAATCACGATCCTTCAAATATTTATGGATCTGAAGGGCAAAAGCTATTGGAGCTGAGCTAGAAATAAAAAACTTGAAAGAAAAGCTAGAATGGAATTCAAACACTTGTTAATGAATTTCCATTTAAATTTCTTTATGTAAAAGAAAAAAAAAGATATGTGGGTACATAAGTAAGTTTCAGATCTGTTTAGAAAAAAACTTGGCATCTTGTGATTTCTGTTTTCACAGTAGAATGTAATGGTGCACCATTAAGACTGAGTCAAAGGGCTGGGCAAGAAAAAAAAAAGGCTCATATTTGAGATATTCATCTTAGATATTGGGGAGTTAGCTTAAATGAGAAAGAATTGCTGGATATTATTGAGGGCTCATTTGAGATATGAAGTAATGAAGCTAATGTATAATTTTCTCCAGCTATTCTCAGGTTGTCAGGAAGGAGCATTGAGAAAGTTGATGGTTGTATTCACCTGGCATGTGAGTTTTGCAAGGAGAGAACAAAGGAAGGGGAGAGAAACAATGTAGTTGAGGATATGATTATAATAATGAATTTTTGCCTGCAATTTGGTAAAGTGAAGGTAGAAGTAAAGTGAGTAAAGTGTGAGCCCAAAGCCCCAAGGGCCATAACGTTGTAAAGGGAACGCTTCATTGAATAAGGAAGAGAAAAAGATAGGAAACTGTAGTTCCATGGCAGATGTTTGTATTTCAGATCTGGAGATGGTGCAGATTCCAATGATGATAAAGTCCTTGGTATAACCAAGAGAAAGGGTATGTGAGGTGCTGGGAAGGGAAAGACCATCTGGATTAAGGAGGTCAAGAACCTAAGGGTCTAGTGAATTGGATGGTTCAGATGGTAACTAGATGTTTGCTGTGAAGTCTTCAAGATGGACTAGAATTTTTATGGATGAGGAAGACTAGGCCCAAAGCTAAACTCATTTCTGAATCAAGAAGATTGACCGGCCGGGCATGGTGGCGCACGCTTGTAATCCCAGCATTTGGGAGGCTGAGACAGGAGGATCCGGATTCGCGGCCAGCCTCAGCTACCTAGTGAGGCACTCCGCGACTTAGTGAGACCCAGTTTCAAAATAAAGAATAAAAAATAGGGCTGGGGGTATAGCTCAGAGGTAGAACACTCCTGAGTTCAATCCCTAGTACCGCAAAAAAAAAAAAAAAGAAGATTGACCAAGAAATGATGAGTATAAATAGCTCTCTAAGTAAGTAGTAAGGGCAAAATAGCAAGTTTTTTAAGTGGCAGATAGATAAAGAAATGCTATAAAAATGGCAACAGGCTGGAGGATGTGGAGTAAATAGGTCTATTTCTCCACTTCCTTAATCTAAGAATATTCAGAATAACAGCAACATTGACATCAACAATAGATTAGCTGCTGTGAGCTTACAATGAGCCAAATTTCTGTCTCAAATGTTTTTGCATAGATTTGCCCGTTACCATGACTCTGTGAGAAAAAGTCCTAACATCGTGCCCACTTTAGTAAAGTAAACAACAAAATGTAAATAACTTTGCCAAAGTCACATAGCTACCAAATGATGGAGCTTGGATTCAAAAGCATGATTTCAAAGACGTTGCCTCTAAACCACAATACAGCTGCCTTAGTCCTTAATTGTGAACTAGAGAAGCAACATTTCCATAGGTGTTTGTTGGGTTTCAGGTTGCTTAGGAACTAGTTGGCATTAATAGGCTGAAGTTCTCAGACAGGTAAGCATGAGTCTCCAAGATTTGTGCTGTAGGTGTGAAGAGGCAGTTCAGGCCTCCTGGTAAATCTTCTTTCTTGGAAGCCATGTGCTCCAGAATTGCTAGTGTTTCTCACTACCTTACCCCTTATTATTGCCACACCTGCCTTGAACCCAGGTAGAGCCCTAACTGGACATCTGCTTTGCACTACGATGGAATAGACTGCCTGATCCATGACCAGGGAGAGCTTGACTCCTCAGCAGTCTGATAGCAGGTTCTGCCACTCACTTCCAGACCAGAGCCTTTGCTCTGCCTCCTGTCCAGTCATCATCTGATCCACTTCTTGGACCCTTCTTCATTCTGCCTTTACTCTATTCTCCATGGCAAATCCCCTGAATGGTTTGAAATCTGACAAAAGAAAAACAGTTATAGAATATCTCTTTATACATTTTGCCCAAAGCATCCCAAGAGAAAATCTCTCCAGTTCACCTGGACTTGAGTATTAACTGTTTGTAAGTCCTCTCGGTGCAGAGGAGATGATGGTTTGTGCAGATTGCCATACTTTATTTTGAGCAGAGCATATCAGGGTTCCCAAAGAATCTTTTGTTGGCTCAAATAGGACATTTTTCATACCTAGTTATCTTTGCATGATGCACAGACTGAAAACTGAGACAATTAAACCTTCCACAACCTTTGGCCAGAATGAAATTTCCCTATCTTTCTAATTCTATTGGGCTTTCAAGTTCTGGCAGGGGCACTTATTATTAGCTGCCTGTCTACCACTCTATTGGCAATTGTTTTTTATATTGTTTTCATTTATGCACACCTCTCTTGGGCAAAGGCCGAGCTTTTCTCAGAAGCCTTAGTGAACCTTTGGCTCTTAATTAGCATTTGAATCCCTCTGATCCTGCAACTTGGCCTTTGCTAGCATCTTGCCCATCCCAGCCCATCCTAACAGCATCATTCACAGGCCCTCTTACTGTTTCCTTTCATTATTCTCAGATCTTTGGGCTGTTTTTGTTTTGTTCAGTTTTGTTGGTTCTTGAATTCCAAGGGTCCCTCTTTGGTCATACTCTCAATGTAAGGAAGCTTTGGTGGTATTCAGCAGGAGACATGACTGAGAAGTTTAAAAGAGAAAGAGAGGAAGAAAGAAAGAAGCCAAATTGATGACTCGTTATTCTGAATGCAGATGGCACTGATTAGTTTGCTGAGATCCTTCTCTGAAATAAGCTAGGCACCATCACCCTCTTATCTGAGAATCAGCCTTCCTGCCAGGAGTGATGACTGGGACAAAGCAGATGACTCTCAAGCCGGAGCTTCTTTCAGAATCCAGTCCTTATCTCGGCTTTGACTGGCAAAGGCTGTCATTCATGCTGTCACTCACTGTGGGTACACAATGGATCATGTCTGCCTTGCACATCATAGATAACTAGGCTAACCGGGGCTGGATTTAATTCCCCAGCTAAAAAGAAGGAGAAAAGATAAATCATTGATTATAGAATATCTGATTTGTCTTTAATTCACTTGTCACTGAAAATTGTAACCCCATGTTCTAGATTGGTGAAATTTGTCAGGCTCTCTCACCATTTTAATAAGATTTCTTTTTTCAAACTACCGTCTATTTAAAAGTCAGAATAAAATATAGGTGACTCTTTCAACTCTCCCCTTGCCAATCCTTTCTTTGAAAAACAGCAATATGATTTACATGCGCTTTGGAATTGTTATCCTAACATTTTAAAAGTAAAATTGGCATTAATGATCTTAATAGAGCATTCTCAGGGGAAAAAATTGATTAGGTAAGAGGTAAAATATAAATCTATTAAATATAAAAAGTATTTTGTGTGAAAATCTACTATTTATGCAGTACTTTGAGCAGTGGCAGCTTGAGGATTCATTTACACATCTAAAGCAGCTTTGTATATTGACAAAGATGTTTGAAACAACTATCATGGTAATCAGTGTTTGCTTTTCACCACCATTTTATGTTATTATACGTCACTAATGCACTCTGTATGGCATATTAAAATAATCTGATAGAAGGAGCAATAATTCTTAGCTAGGTTAATTATTGAGTTCTTGAACAGCCTAGTAATGATGCCAGGCCTGATTTGTTTTGCTGTTGAAGGGAGGTATTGAAGATTTTCAGATATGCAAACACTCCTTAGTATACAATAAAACATATTTATAATATTTGCTCAGGATATTAGTTTTTTCACTGGGTTATGACACTGAGAATGAAGAGGCTAATATTACTTTATGGGTCTTTACTCTGCACCCAGAGAATCGCCACAGTGTTCAGGAAAACACATAGAGTTAATGTGTCTAAGATGCATACTTATGAATTTTACAGAGCAGGAAACAATGAAATGTGACTCTCTGTTCCAACCATCCCAATGTGGTAACTTTACCTGAACATCTAATTTGTTGTCATATTTTTATGGTCTTACTTGAATGTCACTTTCCCAGAAAATTTTAACTAAAAAAAAGGAGGGCAGTGCATGGTTTATTAAAATGTTAACTGAAATAAGAGTTCTTCTCAGAAATAGCAGTCTGGCCCATATAGCAACAAAAAAACAACAAATATATCTAGAGACGGAGAGAGATTATCTCTTTTAGAAATAATCATAGTTCTCTCTACATATTCCTCTCCTTTCAAACATTCTCATTCAGAAGTATTTATTGTACGCTCATGCAAAGACGTAATCCACTGTCCTTATATTCAACAAATAGGGCCCATAATAATGTATGTGTCACTTAAGAGATAATTCATCTTGGCATGTGAGGTATAGAGAGGAGGAAAAAAGAAGAGGCAATAAATAGAAGCTTTAGGATAAGAGTATCATGCACAACTCCACAACTCTAGTAGTGGCCATTATAAGCCATTGACCACATCATGCTTTGATTGCCCAGGAGTCAGATACCCACCACTGGTCCAGTCAGTGCCTACTCCCATGTAAAGACCAAACGAGCACTCCTCAGAAGACAAGGCTATGTACAGGGAAAGATTACCCAGAAGGAAAGTTTGAAGATAATAGCCAAGTGGCTGATATAGCCAGAACATTATCTTTCTATACGTATGTAATCTGACTCTGGAAGAAATTGAAAAATTTTAAGATTGTGTCCACTTCTTTACTGGAGAAGTGCATTCACTGCTCTGCTTCTATATCTTTGACAGGTCTTTTCCATTTTTTAAACAGAACTAAAAGTAAATATTGTGTAGGTCAGAGCCATGTCCCTAAGAGAAGAAAGGCTACATTACCATAAAACAGTGAGGTGATTGAATGACTGAATGCAAAATGGTATTCCAGCCACATCCTAGCTATTAACTGGGACTTGTGAATTTAGAAATGGCATGTAGGATTTAGAGTCCTCAGGGTGGACAGTCTAGAGGAGCAATGACATCTTTCTGCTGGATTTTGACTGAATATGTGTGTTATGACCCTAACCCTGTCCTTGAATGGACCACACCAAGATCTCACACACTTTGCTTTTTTCCTATGCACTGTCTTTAGAGTTTCTTGTTAATATGGCTTGGATGACTTTTTATAATTTTTTATACTTTTATTGGTGCATTGTAATCATACATCATAATGAGATTCAAAGTGATACAAACATACATGCACACATAACTTGGTGTATTTCCCTCTGCATCCCATGCCACCCTCCCCTTTGACTATTTATAATTAGAACATAAACGAAGGGAGATTTATTTATTTATTTTTAGTATTGTGGATTTAACCTAGGAGCATTCTACCTCTGAATGTTACCCCTGTTTTATTTTGAAATAGGATCTCATTAAGTTGCTGAGGGCCTCACTAAATTTCTGAGGCTGGCTTCAAGCTTGGGATCCTCCTATCCCAGCCTCCCCAGTAATGAGATTATAGGCATGCACCCACCAGGCACCACTGAAGGAAGCGTTTTCTATAACTTTGTTCTCTTGGGAAATATATCATGTCCAAATATGTCTTTATGGCACATAATTTTGTTGTTTAGAAAAGACTGATGGATATTTGTTCTGAACTTTTATTTTAATGTTCCACTTCAACAGAAAAATATAAGCTAGTAATACAATGAAGTAATCTATTCATTCATTCATCTACTATTTATCTAGTGCCAACAATTCCAGTTCTCATGGATCTCAAAATTATCAAACTTGCAAGCAATGTATGAAGACTAGCATTATAAGTTTATTTTAACAGGATGTCAGTATTAAAGTAAAACTGTTATGGCCTGGTTCTACTTTGAATGGTATTCGAAAGAGAAAAATAACATGGGTCATTTTTATTTTCTCTTGTTATATAACCTACACAGGTGTATATTTACTGAGAAAAAGAGGAAGACAGCCATATCCATGGCTAGATAATAGGTATAAGAACTAGGTCAAAAAAATTCCAGTACCCAAGAGAAATAACATGTCTATTGGTAAAGGCAATAACACACTCTAGCGTTATAATTTCTCTTCCTGGTTATACAGTGCTAGCAAAATTGTATTAGTTATCAATTGCTACCTGGCAAACTATCCCAACTCTCATTAACTTAACACAACAATCACGTATTACTTCACACAGATTCTTAGGGTTAGGTACCCAGGAGTCATCAGCTGGGTAAATGGTTCATTGTATTTCATGAGGTTGCAGTCAAGATATAGGGTAAAGCTGTAGTGTAGCTGGAGGCTCTACCTACTTTTTACCTCATTCATACAGATTTTCACAGAAAACTTGGGTTTCTTCCTGGTTTTTGGTTGGTATTCTTTGTTACACTATCTTCTCTAGGTCTGCTCATGACATGGAAGCTGGCTCCTCCCAGAGTAAATAACCCTAGAGAGAAGGGAAGTAAACAATTAAAATAGAAGAGATGATGTTTTTATAAACTCATCTCAGAAGTGACATAACATCACTTCTTCTATATTCTGTTATTAACAGTGGCATCCCTGTTACAGTGCAGGAGGGTATTAAGCAAGGCATAAATACCAAGAGATGGGACCATTGGTGGGCCATATTGGAAGCTGGGATCAAATATTTGTGATCCAGTTCAAAGAAGTTTTATCCAGAAATCTCACCCAATTAGGATTCCCTGTAGAGCAGTTATTTTCAAAAGAAGATGAGAAGATAGAGAATTGGAAAAAACATATTCTAATATTATAATGTATTTTATATTTTAAAGTAAGATATATTCTCACTTTAAACTTTATGCTGTTTTTTGAGTATAAACTACAGAAAACTAAATTTAACCATCATTTCTTCACTTGGGATATACAATGCATGCTTATTAGTGATTCTTCTAGGAAAAGTTAAATCAGAATATTGGTATATGTTGGAATTTTAATTTTTATTGTAAAAATTAAAACCATTTTACAACAAAACTAGAAACTTTTGGTGAAAACAAATTTTTATTTTAATATACTTTTATTGGTGCACACAGCAGTTGGTGTGATTTCCTCTGGATCCCACCCCATTCCCTCAAAATATATTAAAATAATGGTCCAGTGTATAAAATTCCATAAAAAGATATTTAAGAAATAAAAGCACCAATGTTACTATTATAAAAGTGTTATTTTAATCCTGTAAATTAAAATTAATACTAGAATTCTAAAAAAATAGGATTTTTAGACCCTTTTTCAATTACTTCTTTTTCATTACAATGAGATCAGACCATATGTTTCATAGTTTTCAGATTAACAAAAGGTTTCTTAGAGTTTTTGAAAGTTAATTAAAACATTTGTATCCATTTGTGTAAATGACAATATTCATATCCTTTTATGCAAAGATACTAAGGATTTCTGGCAGCCTTATGCTATACAATCTAAAAGTAAAGCTTAAAAGTTATAGAATTATTCTTAGTCGTAAGAAAAATAATGACAATTATAAAGTTGTGTACTTCAGGTTTCTACTCATTATTAACTGAGATGTTTTATATTTCCATCATTATGATAAAAAAAAGTTTGCCTGAGGTAGAATCTGTGCCAGAAATCGAGGAAGCAGATTATATCACCCTGTTGTAGTAAAGTAGCCGGCAGAGTTCAATGAGGCCTTTTATCTGAAATTATATTTTCAACTTGACCTCATTAAATTCTTTTCCTTTTATTTGTCATTGTTAGGCTTACTATTTCTCCTATATTTTCTCAGTTCCTTTATCATTTTTAAACCGTCCTTTAGAAATAACTCTTGCATGTACAGTTCATTATCAACATACTGGAGGTCCTAGCACGCTGACTTCATTGTATCTCCTGCCCCACACTTACACAAATCCAGGTAGATTTTCTAGTTGCTGATTATTTTCTAGGAAACCATTGCATGTCAAAGGACAATTCCATGTTTATGTTTATTTTCTAATTTATTTTTAAACTGTCATTAGGAGAGGATTTTCTCTAGCCCTAACAAATGAAAAAGAAAAAAAAAAAAACCTACTTTTTTTTGGCCTAGATTTTGCTTTCAGAGAAATAAATAGGGAATAGGGGAAATTTTCACTTTAACCTAAGACCTATATGTGTTGCAATGAAGCTGATCTATTTTAAAACATAATGTGTGTGTCTGTGCAACTTTTACCAATTAATTTATTTTTCATTTATTGTATATGCAATGTGGATCTAAGTATATATTTTACATAATTATAAATACAGGTATAATTTGGACTAAAAATAAAGTAAATTATTCTCAATAAACTGCAGCTTTTCAAACATCCCTTGAAAAAAAGAAGTGACTGAAATGCAATCAGATGAGCCAATATTATTAGACACAACCACTGGAAAGACTAAAACAACTCATAATGAATTAAAAGAAAAGGGTCATTAAACTTGAGATTACCAACAATCAGTGGAGACATTTTGGGCTCTTTATGCATAGCTTTTGAAATAAATATGTTATCACACTAAGCTTTTATGAAAGACTATTATATTTTTACTAACTTTAATCTGTTTCTTTTTTTTTTATTTAAAAGATGGAACTTGCATTAAAATAAAAATTCCATTTGGGTTATTATCTCCCCAGCTGTCTTTACAGACCACAAGGCTGGCCAGAGAATATTCTCATTACGTGTGTGTAGCAGTTAGTCAATGATTGATGCTGCATTAATGCATAACACAGACATGTTCCTTTTGTTACTGAATATTAGACAAATTAGTTCCTACAAACTCATAACCCCCTCCCTCCCCTGGCTGGGGCATCTTCCTCTTCTTACTTCCTTACTCACCCCTCATACCTTCTGACTCACTATCATAGTTAATGTTGCTAATGACCTTCAGTGAGAATAAAGTGAAGCACGAGAAGGAGGAGATTGACAGAGGAGGAGGCAGAAATCTGGCATTGATTCTTACATTTGAACAATACACAATGGGTTTTAGTCATTTTCCAGAATACCTTGATGCAGATGCAGTAATGACAAATGAATGTTTCCTTGCCATGGTTCCCAAATTAATTTTTCCTCCCACTTTATATAAAGAGCCATATATCTTTTCAATTGCTTTAAATTTACTTCTGTTTGAGTGGAAAGAGACGAATTGAAAAAAAATATTTAAACAGTTCCTTTATCCATGAAACAAAATGTGGGGATGGATACGCCTTTCTTCTTCTTACCCCAAATGCTTGTATTGGAATTCTTCATGGAATTTTTGAAATGGTAGTCCAGACGTTAAAATTGAAAGATAGACTTCTGAGTATGCTCAGTGGTGTCCTGTGTATTGGGTGTCATATATACTTATTTTATTTTTCATATACTTTTATTGGTACATTGTAATTACACATCATAATGAGGTTAGGAATAATAGGGACATCCATGCACACAGCACTTGGTATTTTGAGAGTATGCCCTTGGTTAGGTATTTAGCATTCTAAACATGTGTGATTACATGTTTATTTTTAATGCTAATAATATCCATTGTTTCTAATCTTATTCAAACTAGCATTTTTAGTGTTCTCTGGGACACATTCAGTGCTGCCTTACGTATCTTCATGTTTCATGTTAAAATGAACAATTTTCAACTGTACGGATGATGAAGCTGAACTGTGAGGATAAGTACCTTGCCCAGTGTTTCCTAGTTTGTAAGCAAGTCTCATGTCTGTCCTCTGAAAAGATAAAGTATAAATTGCATTTGGTTGATAAAAGTTAGTTAAAATTGATTTCTTCAAATCTCATGTTAGCCATCCCTGAGGATTTCTTTAAGCATTTTTAAAATGTTCTAAGTTTTCATTTTAAATACAATGAATACTGACCTATGATATTGCTATAATTAATTTATATTTATATAAACAATCTATTCAGAAGTTTGATGAGGTACTGAATTATCTTTTAAAGTATACAATTCAGTATTATTTGGCATTTTAGTATATTAGAGCAATCTAATTTTAGAACATTTTGGTAGGTAGCCCCTAGAGAAACCTCATACCATTAGCTGTCATTCTTCATTTCAAAATGTCTTCTCACCCACTTTGTGTCTCTGTAGATTTGCCTATTCTGGATAATTCATAAAATAGAATCATGTAGCATGTGGTCATTTGTGTCTGGTTTCTTTAACTTAGCAGAATGTTTTTAAGGTGCATTAATTGTTTTTCATATCTCGGTACTTCATTGATTTGTATTGCTGAATAATGTTTCATTACATGAATAAGCACATTTTGTTTAAACATTTCCCAGTTGTTAGACATTTGCAGTTGTTTCCACATTGGACTGTTCTGAATTATGCTGCTGTCGACATTTGTGTGCATATTTACTTTCACTTCACTTGGTTACATATCTAGGGTGGAATTGCTAGGACATGTGGTAACTACATGGTTTCCCTCTTGAGGAACCATAAAATTGTTTTCCACAGCTACATTATCTTACATTCCCACTAGTAATGTATTAGGATTCTAATTTATCCACATCCTTTCCAACACTGGCTACTGTCTATCTTTTTTATTATAACATCCTAGGGGGTATGAGGTAATATCATGTCGAGGTTTTGATTTTCATTTCCCTAATGACTAATGACATTGAACATTTTTTTTCATGTGCCTACTTTCTACTTGCATATCTTCTTTGGAGAAATGTCTCTTCAAATCTTTAACCCATTTTTAAATTGAGTTGTCTTTTTATTGTTGAGATGTGAGAATACTTAATGTATTTGGGGTACAAATCCCTTATCAGATACATGCTTTTGCACATATTTCTTTTATTTTATAAATTGCTCTTTTATTTTCTTGTTGGTAGTTTTGGTTGCTCACATTTTCAAGTTTTTATGTAAGAAAATATTGTGACTATTACATAGTCACAATGCATTTTTAGAATCTTATGCTAAATCTGCCCTTAAGGACCTTTGCATAATAGAAAGTAAAAGACATGACACAAATAACTAAAATGCAAGGTAAAATAGGTCAAGAACGACAAGGAAGTTATACCCTGTGTGTCTTGGAAATTCAAAGCAAGATTAATTATGGTTGTGGAAGTGGTATTAGTCATCTTTGGTTTGAATCTTGAAATAAAAATCAAGGCAAAGTTTTGGCAGATTTTCCCTATTCTGATAAAGGTCAGGTAAATCGTAGATTGGTCCCACTTAATTTCTGGAATTTATAGCATTTCTCATCTGGACTATTCTGTGCTATTGAACAGCAATTGTGAAACTGTGTATAGCTGAGCTCTGGGAATGCACCCAATTCCTTACAAGTGGTCTACTAGGCAAAAAACTGTTGGTAGTTATATTCAAACATGATTTGCCATTTTCATTGCATTAACATTTTGCTGACTATCTAGAAGCAATAGTGGTTAAAACTGCTATGTCTTAACGTGAATCCAGGCAGTGGAACCAAACTATACTAGTAGTTTTATGTTCTTAATTCCTTAGTCTTGTAGGAATAGTTTTAAAATAAAGTGAGTGAATGAATAAGTAAAATGTCAGTCTCACTTAAGATTGTCCTTGATAAAATAATAAAATTAATTTTACTTAATTTCAACCCTGACTGCATGCATCTTTAGTATGCTGAATTGGGCAAAACATACAATTCACTCTGCTAAGGAAAAGCCCTTGTGTGGCTGAGTTGCAAACTCAAATTTTCATGAAACACCATTTGTACTTAAAAGATAGACACACTGTGGAGATTGAGACGGAGGTATTTGCCAGAAATAAATAATGAAATGCTGTCATTTAAAGGAAAAATGACCATATCATTAAAATTTGAACTTTCAATTGAAAATTAGGATTTTGGAAAACATGTATCTGTCACCAGGGGTTTGAGAGATCCCAATAATTAGGATAAAAGGATGGTGTTCGAGGCCAGTGTTTAGCAACATAGGGAGACCTGATTTGAATAAAATAAAATAAAATAATAAAATAAAATAGACCTGAGGGTGTACCTTGGAGGTAGAATGACTCTGGGTTCAATCCCTGATTTCTTCGGTCATTTTAGTGAAGTAATAAAAGTTTTAACATTTAAAATTTTAATTTCTTATACACTAAATATTAATAGATATAACCTATGTTAACAAAGACTGCTTTTGAGTCTTCAGTACAGGATGGGAATACAGCTTATGGTAGAGTACAGATCTTGGATTCTATCCCTAGCATTACCCTATGTCTGCAAAAAAAAAAAAAAAATTCTCTCTCTAGTAAATTTGAAGAGTGTAAATGGTATTCCATGAACAAGTGTGAGAACTACTGTTATGTTATAGACTAATATACTTTAATACATTATTTCAGAATATACTTTGAGACTATAAGAAAAGGAATTTCTACTATAATTTAATCAATTGAAATAACTTTATATATGTTGGAGTAAACCATATGAATTGAACAAAAGAGAAGACTGAATTTAGAATATTCTTTGGCATTAAAATATTACTGTATTATCTCTGGTTAAAGCTTATAGTAAGAATTGAGATTATAATAAGGTACCCATTTTACCATCTCTATTTTGACCTGTAAGTTTTATGCTACCTTTTCATAATGCCATTGTAAAATGTGGGGCTTAGATAAAATAAATACTTATTAGTGGGCTTTGTCTTACTGAAAAAAACTTATTATAGGTTTGCTCTTGAATTTCTACCTCTAATAATGCAGGTATCATTCTTCATAAACTTTAATGAACTCTAAATTTAACATTTAGTTACTGTCTCATATGTGTCCAGCACCATGAGACAATCTTGTAATATAATGATGAATAAGGAGCTTTTCTTGCTTGGGGGAAGAATGTAAATACATAATTACAATGAAGATTTTTAAGACAAAGACAAGAACATGGATTGGAGAGCAATAACAAGAATGTAGTGGTCATTTCTTTCTGGAGTCAATAAAGGCTTCATATAGGAGGTTTCCTTGACCTAATTATTGGAAGCTGAAAACATGTTAGCAGGAAATATTCTAGACAAAAAGAAAGGGGAATACATCAAAATATGTGGGAAATTACAAGTAACACCATGATTGGAGCAAATTGTACAGGAACAACACAGTGAGAAATGAGTTGGAAGAGTAGACAAAGATGATGCTAAGAAACTTAGACTTTATCCTAAATGCAGTGGTGAGTTGTTGATAAGGTTTGAACAGATTTGATTTGTGTTCTGGGTAGTTGACTATTCCATCAGTTTGGTCAGTAATTTCTTCATTCTATAAATATTCCTTGAACCCTGCCTGTGTAATAGGGACAATGTTCAAGTCTAGAGTTATGACAATTAGTGATACATATTTCCTCATGTCAGGTAGCTCTAATGTGCTATTAGAGTGCTAGATGTGCTTCGATGATATAAACACCACTATCTTCTAACAATATAGCCCACTGAAATAATTCCAGAGCCTAGTGTTAATCAACATATAATTGCTGTGACTTTGGTGCCTAAACACGGTGGCACAGGAATTAATAATTGTTTGTAATTAATCTTAATGAGTATCTATAGGAAAACTAGATAATAAGTTCTTAAAGTGTCTCAAATGAATTAAAAAAGATACTCTCAAGAATTCAAAATAACCTCATTATTTATAAAATCATTCGACTTTGATAATTGTTAGTGAGAAAAAATATAATCGTGACAAAATAATAGTATCTGGAACAGATACATTTGCAAGGGGGTAGGATTCTCATTTAAATTAAGAATAAATGCCTGGTTTCTGGTTTAATAAATGTCTCCCTAAAAGAGGTAGAAATAAGCATTGTTTCCAACAAAGCATTCAGGAAATAACAGTAATAGCTTTTAAAATATAAGTAATGGAATCTTGGAAATTTAAATACATTTTTAAATGTATCCCCCAATCACATTATACATGTTGTTATTTTATCTACTTTATGAAAGTGGAAACTGGAGAATTGAAACCAGCCCAGAAGTGGATTCAAGTTTAAAGCAGTCTCCCCATCAGGATGGAAACTATAGTCCACACCTCCCTATCTTTATCTGCAACACACCAAGGTGTCCATCACACCATAACTTAATTAGAAAGTATTTAATTTTTATTTTTATTTGAGGCAGGCTTCAATATTTGATTAAAGTCTAATCTGAAAGATGCAAAATGGAGTTCAGAGTCATGGACAAAATTCTGGCTGCCAGAAATACATTTTTATTATTATTTTATGTAATTTTATTGATGTAATGTAATGATATATCATAGTGAATCTTAGGGCCATACAAATATACTTGCACACAGAACTTAGTGTGATTCCTTTGGATCCCACCCCATTCCCGTCACCTTCTCCATGCATATAAATTGAGAGTGATGCTTTCATTTATAGACATAACATTATTTGAACTGTTTTCCTTCTTCAAACCTCCTTTTCCCTCTCATCACCTCCCTTCCCCATTCCCTTTACACTATTCTACTATTATCTCTCCTCATTTATCTTATGTCCCTTTTTCCTATTCTTTTTCCCTTCCCGATGTGATAGAATACATGTGACTCTTGACTTTCTTAGACTGGCTTATCTCAGCATAATATTCTCTAGTTCCATCCATTTTCCTGAAAATGACGTGTTTTTGTTCTTCCTTATGACTGAGTAAAATTCCACTGTGTGTATATACCACATTTTCTTTACCAATTCATCTGTCGACTTACACCTAGGTTTGTTCCATAATCTTGCTATTGTGAATTATACTAAGAATTAATAAATGGGATAGTATAAAAAAGCTTCTACACAACAGTCTGAAGATAGAACCTAAAGAATAGGAGGAGATATTTGCCAGCTACTTCTTTGATAGATGACTAATATCTAGAACATATGAAGAATTTAAAAACTTAAAAAACTAAAAAAAAACAAAACTAATCCAATGAAAAATGGGCAATTGAACTGAATAGACATGTCTTAAAAGAAGAAATACAGCCGGGCATGGTGGCGCATCCTTGTAATCCCAGCATTCGGGAGGCTGAGACCGGAGGATCTGGGTTCGCGGCCAGCCTCAGCTACCTAGTGAGGCACTCTGCAACTTAGTGAGACTCGGTTTCAAAATAAAGACTAAAAAATAGGGCTGGGGGTATAGCTCAGAGGTAGAATGCCCCTGAGTTCAATCCCCAGTACTGCAAAAAAAAAAAAAAAAAAAAAAAAAAAAAAAAAAAAAAAAAAAAAAAAAAAAAAAAAAAAAAAAAAAAAAAAAATACAAATGGCCACTAAGTATATTAAAAAATGGTTCAACATCATTATCAGTCAGGGAAATGTAAATCAAAAGTACACTGAGATTTCATCTAACTCCAGTAAGAATGGCAATCATCAAGAATGCAAAATAATAAAGAATAGAGAATATAGGGAAATGTGAACTCTTATGCAATGTTGGTGGAATTATACATTAGTAGAACCATATGGAGGTCAGTGTGGAGGTTCTTCAAAAGACTAGGACTAGAACCTCCATAAGACCCAGCTACATCACTCCTTGGTATCTTTCCAGAAGAATTAAAGTCAGAATACTATAGTGATATATGCATATGCACATAGCAGCCCAATTCACTTATTTTAACAAAAACAGTTAAGTATATGACATGGGTTTTATAGAGAAATCTCAGGTAGAGATGTTGATTTTAGTCACTACCCTCTAGGTGATAATCACTGTAAGACATGGCATTATATCAGAAATTCCAGAGAGTATTGTTACTAATATTATTAAAACTAAATGAAGAAAACAGGTGAGGAATACTCTTTATTAGGTAGCCACAGTCTTATAGGTAAAACAGTTTCTATAAAGTTGAAATGAATGAGGGGTTCAGACATACAAATAGATGAAAAGATAAGAGGAAAAGAAGGCTGAGGACAACAATTTGGAGAGCATCCAGTGGTAATCAGTGGATAGAAGTTGAAAAAGTCTTTTGAAACATTTCAAAGGAAGCAATGAAATAAAGCTGGGAAAGAAACAACAGGAAAGTTAAAGAGGTGAGGATCTGAAAAGAGTGGGAACAGACAATATATCAGATCTACCTCTTGGTATGTAAGAGCAACTTGAAAAATGGAGCTCTGGATTTGGCAAATGAAAGCAACTCAGTGAATTCAGTAATAACAGATAAATGGAATGGCTATACCTGCTTGTATAGGTATGAGAATGCAAAGACAATGAGCATGGGCTACACTTTCCAGCAACAGGGCTGTGAAAGAAGCCGGGGCGGGGGGGCGGGGGGGGGAGTACCATGCTGCAAAAGGACAGACTGTCAAGAAGTGCTTTTGTTGATTTAGGAGGGCTAGACTTCAGCATGTCAGACGCTAACAGCGTGAGCCAGTGGTGAGGGGGTGGCGGGTGATTTATTTGGGTGACTGGCAGCTCCTATTCTACTCAGGATAAGAGACCTTGAGTTCTTTTCATTTATCATGGCATTTCTGCCCCTGGTAAACTTATTCTTGTCAATTCCTTCACTCTATGTCTTGCAGGACTTTTGTTACATGCTTTAAAGTGAAACCGAAAAAAAATTATATGAGAAGAAAATTAATGATTCTAGAAGCTTATTATGACAAAGCTTTGATGAACTAGAAATCAACCAGCTTATTAACCTAATTTTTCTGCAGTTTTCATTCTGTATGAAAAGGAAAGATTACATATGAATGAAGAAGTATTTGAAGGTGGGCAATTAAGAATTTAAAACCTATTTCAGGGGTTGCATAGGTAATCAGTAAGCATTTCCTATATGCTTGCTCCCCCAAAGATAGGATGATAGGTGCTAGAGTTGATACAGAGAATGATGGCACATGACCTTCATTGTCATGAAGGCTGCAATCTGAAGATATAAAACTACACACATGAAAAAATAGGTAATGGCGTGACACCATATTCATTATGTTAAACACCATAATGAATGATATGGATTAAATGCAGTCAGAACCTAGAAAGATGGATGCCACTGAGTTGGAGTGTTCTGACATAACTCAAGCAAATCCTCAGGTTGGGCAGATGTGGGAAGATGAAGAGGGAAAGGCTTTCACCTAGAACAGAAGTAATACTTATGAATTAGGGACTACTATTTGTTGGTGATAGACTGGGTACCTTAATATGCATAATACGAATTAGTGATCTGTGAGGGTGAGAAAGAATAGGGTTTGTTTTGGACAACTTTATGCATTGTAGCTTATGGGGCTAGTGGTTTGGTTAAGTCAGTGTTTAATATGTAGCGTTCAGTTGTACTCTCACCTTCTCACTTCCTCTTTTTATTGTGGTTTGTTTTGTTTTCTTTTCTTCCTGGCATCTGAATTCTCCAATGCTTGAGAAATTTATCCTGATAACAGTATGTGTAGGAGGCAGATCTTAACGTCTCTGTATAGAACCTGGAGATTCTGGATGCCTGCCTGCCCAGCCCCCTTACAGCAAAAGTCAGGGCACAGACACATGTTCAGCCAGGCAAAGATGTACCTGAGTCATGGGACCACGTTCTAGCTGCTTTTGTAATGAGGCATGCACCCTGGCGGTGGGACAGCTGTATCCGGCATCAGGTGGGGGTCCTGGCAGTGCTCCTGGTATTGAGCCCAGCAGTTTTGTGAGGGACTCACAACAGCGACCTGATTAACCTAGTTTTTTTCTATGCTTTTCGTTCTGTATGAAAAGGAAGGATTGTATATGATATGAATAAGAAAGTATATGAAGGTGGCCTCTGGGAGTCTGTGATGGAAGCAGCAGCATCCTCATTCACATGGCTGTAGATATGGCTTGGGCTGCCTAGCTTCTTTCCTTTCATGGCCATTTTCTGAGCCCTGTTCTCCTGCCTAACCAGTAATTCTGCAAGCAACCCAATAGTTTTTCCACAAGTACTATTTCTGCTTTGACTCGTTAGAGTTTCCCATTGCCGTCTTCTAAGAATCGCCACAAGGAGCTTTTCATGTCAGCCTAAGGAGTTTGAACTTTAAAGGACCAATACCAATATTAGAGGGGTATAAGCAGTAGGACAATAACACCTAAATGATACTTTATGGAAATTAATATCAGTGTCATGTAAAGTGAATAATTAGAGAGACAGAGTCCAGCTAATGCTATATTCTGAATGTTGATCGACCCCTAAAAGTCCATGTGTTACAGGATTGGTCTCCAGGGTGGCACTATTTAGAGGTGCTATGGGACTTTAGGAGGTAGGCCTTATGGGAGGTGTGTAGGTCATTGGGGGCATGCCCTCAAAGAGGGCTGTCACATTCTGGTCTCTTCCTCTTTGCTTTTGCTTCCTGCCATGAGGAAAGCAGTCCACTGTGCCACATTCTCCCCACCACTGTCATCTCACATGCTGATCAGAGGTTCAAAGGCCCAATCTTGAACCTCCTAAACTGTGAAACAAAATATACTTTTTCACTTTGTAAGTTAATTATCTCAGGCATTTTATTATAGTAATGGAAAACTGACTAATACAGCTAGACAGATAATAGGGGAAACATGGGTCATATTAAGAAAGGTGCTTGCTGTCAAGATAAGTTAGGCAGAGTTTGAATAGGTACAACAAATATGTAATTAAGCATTAGCAACCTGGGATTGAGCACAGAAAAGTGAGACTGAAAACTTTAATAATAATAATAAGGTGTATGTGTCAGGTAATTTTCTAAGCAAATGAATTATTGCTTTGATGAAAATGCCTGAAGACCAACACACAGACCACACAGGGGTCATTTTGACAATGACTCTTGGTCTGCAGCCTTGCATCACTTGCATTTTGCATCAACATCTGGAGGCAAATAACAATTGAGAAGGAACTAAAGATTATTAAATGAACCCCACCTCATACTGCATTCCATATGCATTTACCTAGTAGTCTCTGGCTTATAAAGTAAAAAAAAAAGACAGAAACAAATATTGACTACATTTATATTATGAGCTAATAAAAGAAAAATTAATTCATACGAGAAAGAGAACAAGAATTATCCAGGAAGAATCAGGATTACCAGCATTCATGGCAACTGAACTTCACTTCCATATTTTACTATCAGAAGCAAGGAAGGTTATCATAGATAGCATGAAATACCAGGCAGAAATGAGGTGTTTTCCTTATTTTATATCTAAGATTCTTACTGCAGAATAAGAGATTTAACTCTATTCAATTAAGACATTAAAGAGTGATATTTCTCATTA
The DNA here is from genome assembly GCA_004027655.1 of Graphiurus murinus. Classification (NCBI taxonomy): domain Eukaryota; kingdom Metazoa; phylum Chordata; class Mammalia; order Rodentia; family Gliridae; genus Graphiurus; species Graphiurus murinus. The sequence continues at coordinate 86,655 of PVLC010003063.1, forward strand.
AGCACACTATTCTATAACACTCTCATTTAAAAATCAAATTAAGCAGGGTATGATTGTGCATGCCTGTAATCCTGGTACTTGAGAGGCTAAAAGAGGAGGATCACAGGTTAAAGACCAGCCTTAGCAACTTAGTGAAGCTCTCAGGAACCTAGTGATACCCTGTTTCAAAATAAAAAAAATAACAAGAGCTAGAGGTGTAGCTTCAAGGTAGAATGCCCCTGGGTTCAATTCCTAACACCAAAAAGGAAAAAAAAATCAAATTACAACTTTTTACATCTTCTGGAAGAAAGATTAAGTGATACTAAACCATTACATGGATAACCAAAGACTTCAAAATGTGTTCCCTTATTACCAAAATGTAGTAGAATTGAAACAAGGTTAATTCCCTATTGGTAGATGCAAAAACAGCATATGAAAAGGCACCATTAGTTATGAGTCTTATCTAGCCACTGAGTAATTGTTTGCTTTGAAAATTTCCTTGCCCTTTCTTGGTCTCAGTTTTCTTGTCTCTTAAGTGACAAGATCACTGAAGGCCTTTGGGGAAAAGACTAAGAAGTTAGAACTCTGGTTCAGGAAATAAAATTGGCTACCAGAGGGAATGAACAGATGACACTGGAAGATGAAGATGCAGCCTTCACAGCAAAAAGTTGAGAATAGTTGCTACTTTCCTTAAAGGCTATTGCTCATGTTCCAATAGGAATGGCTTGGTGAAGATGGCACACTAGGAACCTGTTGTCTTTGTCTAGGACGGGACCTACCATCTTCTAGCAATTGTCTGTTTATCTTTTAATATAATTAGGCAGGCCAGATTGGTATTTAGTCTTGTTCTGACAACAGCAAATTAGGCTTAACTCTTTAATTACAATGAGAAGGAAATCACCTTTCTGATATCCTTCAATTAGCTCAAGCAGCTGTTAAGTTATAATTAAAATTTCACATGGATCATTTGAGTTCTTGGAATGTTTCCATTTAATAACAAAACATTTGCATATATGCATTCAGTTTTCCAACAACCTTTTCAAATCTGTCAATGGTAACCTGAGAACACTGATACTGTATTAAACACAATCTTTGTAGTCTTGCAAGCGGACAGCTGGGTCCTGCAAAATGAAAAATGGAACTAGAAGAAGGTGATCAAAAAGTATTAGCACCTTCAAATTCTCTGGCACTTGTTCAGAAAATTCAACTTTTGCTTTATTTATAGTTACCCAAGAGGGGGAGAAGTACCCAGGAGGGAGTAGTGATTTGATGCTTGAGAAATGATTGCCTCTGGTATAAGCATCCCATTACTCAATCCAGTGACAGTCACCCATTGTGGCTTCACAAGTGGGCTCTTGCCTCCACAGACCTCTAAAAGTACAAATGTGAAAGTTAAAATTCAAACATTCTCTTTTGTTCTTATTTTATTGTGAGAATTGAGTTGACTAAACAATTCCTCTCCTTGAAATTGTTCTGATTGTTCTGATACAGTTAGGGATCCAACTATGTATGTAAGACCAAGATGTAAGGATAAACATATTTTAAGAACACTTGCAATTCGGGTATTAAAAGCCTTTAGAAAAACTAAATGTTGGCTAAATTAAACTGAATCCAGTCAAAGAATCATATAAATTTTTATAAGATTATGTTTAAAAATTCAAATTTATGTCACTTGGATTGAATATCAGAAAACCAACTAAGCAAGGAGGGCAAGAGAAAATTAAAACTATTTTTCACTTTCTTTACATATAATTTGTATTTTCTACTCCTTGACATTGGTAGGAAAAAGTGATAAAAAAATTGTGTGTTAATAACAATGTAGGAGGTGAAAGGATTTAGAATCTATACCGATGGCTAAAAGTTATTTTTAACAAACCAGAGTTCTATTTGTGCTTCTTCATCAATAGCCTATATTGACACAAAAAATTGTATTTTGGCTAAGAACCTGATGGTGTCTTCCCAACCATCAATCTGTATTGTATATTATTGAATTTTAACCACCAAGATAATTATATCTTTGGGAATTAAAGAATGCATGTAGAGAAAGAAGAAAGATGAAACAGCAATGTCTGATGTCATAATTATACCAGTGTGCACACTTTTGGGGGGGACCAGCTGTTGTCAGCACATTTCCCATCTGCCTTTACTAATTTTATTATGACCTTTCAGATCTGATTTTATCTGGTAGAGAATTGGCTCAGACACCTTCACTGAGTCAATTTTATATTTGAACACTGAAAGAGAAGAGTAAGTAACAAGTGTTATTCTGGTCAGAAAAAAATGTTCAACTAGTATTTCATTATTATTTTGTTGGGAAACTCCATTGCTAAATAATATTAAGGTTTATTTCAAATGCTGAGACTTACCACTCTGTGAGTCCACAGTTTATCTCAGGGAGTCAGTGTAAAAGATAAACTCTCAAGCATTTTGCAGTTGAAGATTCTTTGGAAAATGTTGAGATTATATATTTATATATATGTAGATAATGGTGATGATGATGATCATAGATAGATAGATAGATAGATAGATAGATAGATAGATAGATAGACAGATAGGGCAAGCACTGGGGATTAAACCCAGAGTGATTCTATCTCTGAGCCTTACCCACAGCTCTATGTTATTTTTTTTTAATTTTGAAACAGGTTCTCACTAAGTTCCTGAACTCCTTGATAAGTTCCTGAGGCTGGTCTCAAAAACCTGTGATCCTCCTTCAGCTTCCCAAGTACTGGGATTACAGGCATGTGCCACCATGCCTGGCAGATTTTATATTTTTAAGTAGATGAAAAACATAACCCTAAAAAGGAGGTTTTCTTTATTCAGATTCCAAAATTTAAAAAGATTCTCTCTCTCTCTCTCTCTCTCTCTCTCTCTCTCTCTCTCTCTCTCTCTCTCTCCCCCCCCTCCCTCTCTCCCTCTCCCTTTCCTTCTCCCTCTCCCT